>CAIGRB010015256.1:0-17349 GCA_903798255.1 Fraxinus quadrangulata
GACTTTAATTTTTGTTGACAAGTCGTCCCAAACCGACCAACCAACATGATCGATACTTGATTGTGTTGGGTTGGGTTGTGTTTCAACTTTTACACTAGTTGGGTTGAGTTAAATTTTGATCAAACTGATTATGTTGAGTGAGGTTTGGGTCGAGGCAAAAATCGACCCGACCTAACCCAACTCATGCCCACTCCTAGTAGCGACGATAGTACTGCTTAGAGATGGCGACACTGTGAATGTTGCTGCCCGTGGCTCTGCTTGATTTTTTCTTTTTGGTTTTGATCGTTGGATGGTGTTTTGTGTGGAGGTAAAATGATATTTGTGTGGTGGCAGACTTGATGATTTTGTTGATGGGGTGATGACTTATCTGGTGGCGGGGACATGGTTGGAGGTGGTGGCGGGTTTGTGGTGGGTGGTGGTTGTGGTATGGTGATGTCTTTGTTATTGTTGGCGACGGGGATGGTGGTAGATCTGGTAGCGGCGACAAATGGAGGTGGAGCGGGTTTAGGATTTTTTGTTGGATCTGGTGGCGATGATTTTGTTGGTGGTGATGTTGTGGTATTGGTGGTGGTGCTATTGTAGTGGTGGCGGCGGTTATAAGGTTGGTGTTGGATCTGATGGCGACGACGGGGTGCTGTTGGTGGCTAAAGATCTGATAGAGTTGATTGCTATGATTTTTGTTAGCGGTCGATTGGATCTAGTGGCAGCAAGTTTGTTGGTAGTGATGTCGTCGTGGCGGTGGTGCTGTGTAGATGGCGGCGACGGCGACGATAGTGTAGGTGGTGGTCGTATGTGACCCACTATTTGGTTACTTATGACCAACCGTTTAACTGTGATCTTAAAATTCTATAATTTGTGACCAACAAATTTGAAAATGCGTGACTCATTGATAATTGTGACCTATAATTTTTTATCTGCGACCAATAAATTGACTTTAAAATTCGATAATTTGTGACTAACAAATTTGAAAATATTTGACTGATTGATAAATTGTGACATATAAGTTTTTTATCTGTGACTAATAAAATAAAATGTGACATATAAAAATTTTGATTTGTGATTTCGAATTAATTTATGACCAATTAATTATTTAATACGTGATCAATAAATAAGTTGTGATATATGATTATGTACATGTGACAATACATATAATTAAGTATATGTGACCATTTCTTATATAATTGTGACCTAATTAATAACAATTTTTAATTAATTAATAAATACCTGATTTTTGCATTAATTAAATTTAAAACCTAATTTTTGAATTAATGCCTTAATTTTGAATTTTTCCAAAAAATAGATACACAAATAAAGGTTCAATGAGTACGTTTCAATTGAATGAATCTGCATCCGTGTTGTTTTTGTCATTTGGAAATATGACTAAAATGGGCCGTTATATCTGAGCTAAGCCCAACTATTAAACAGAGCATTGGGCCGAAAAGGCGTCAATGAGGATTCAAAGCCACAATATAAACCAAATTCGAATCTGAAAGTGAGTTCCGGGAAACCTCCTCCTTGTTTCCCCAAACCCTAGAATTTTACTCTGCTTTCCTTCTTTTTGATTAATTTTCCTTCTTCAGTGCTAGTTATAAACGTTGATATACATAAAACTCATATTACAATAATTTATTTGTTCAAATTTTAATATTTAATCTTAGCTTGTGAATCGATTAATGATAATGGACTTCGGGCGGAAGAGGGGTAGACTAGACACCACCTTCGCGGGTTACAGCGGGTTCAAAAAATCAAAGGATGGTTAGTCTTCGAATTTCCATTATTTTTTTAATTTTGAAATTAATTGTTTAATTGATATTTTTGCAATTGATTCTTGGTTGTTTTATCAAATTGCTGAACGTTATAATTTTTTTTTTATTCTTTTAATATTATTATTATGTTGGCTTTAAATACTTAGGCTTCCTTCAGTTTGACGGGAGGGGAGGGGTGCGAATGGACGGTTAGGTATGTTGTATGTCTATGAGAATCTGTATGTGCATTGGACTTTATTGACTGTTCATATCCTGCAAACTGAATATCAAGGCACTGAGGCTTGTATTTGGGCTGCCAAAGAAGCTAGTAATCTTGACTTTGGGCTGGTGATTAGAGTAACCAAGATTATGCTTCCTAGTGAATTTGTGATGCATTTTGAAACCCATATTGTATGCTCCAAAAACTGACGATCTGGACATTTTTATATGCATCATTGATGATGCTAGAGAAGTTTGTTTACATCTTTGAATCTTCAATAACACTAACATCTGCTGATTCCAGCTTCCTAAATGGTGAGCGATGTGTAAGAGTTTCTTCTTTTCTTTCATCTATTTTGAAGGGGAGTTGCCTTTGATTTCTCCCGAAAGCTCCATTAGGAAAATGAGTAGAATAGGCGCCCTCGGACCAAAGGAATATGTGCACCTTCATCTGGTTCTAAGCTTTGCTCTAAGCAATTTTACCGGCATGAAATGCAATTGTAATTGCTTGTTAGGAGGCCCCATAAAGAAAATGTTCAATTATAAGCCTACTTTGTTATCCATGGAGTAAGATTGAGAATATCTAACATCCGTCATCATTGTTTCCTTTTGAGACCATAACTGTCAGTTTCAATTTTTTTTTGCCCCTGTGTAAATGAAGAATTGCCACATTCAATTTTTCCCATGTCCAACTTAATGTTTAAGCATTTTACTTCATGAAACTCGTCTCCATCTTTTAATTAATGATAAGGTGATATAACTTGTTTAATATGTTATATATATTCAAGGGTTTGGTGGTTACTAAATAAGGTCTGGTCCGTGTGGAACTCTTATCAATGTGTTTGAATACCAAAGTTTTGATAGTAATCTGGTTATCCTGAATTATTTAATGATTCTGTGGATCTGATATTCTTTAAAAATGTGATAAATAGTACTTTATTACTTAACTGAAGTAAGATAGTCAATTTTCTGGTACAGAAATGGACTCTTTTACAACTGGTGTAGGAAGGAAAACAATGCCATGCACGAAGTTTTTCAGGTTCTAAATTCTATTATCCATCTGCAGAAAATAAGGAACCGTTCTTTTTGTGTTTCAGTTTTGTGTTATGAATTTTGAATACATTTTGGGTTTTGTGTTTTGAGTGTCCATTTTGAAATTGTTAAAAATATGTTTTTTTTTTTGGCATTTTGAAAATACTCAAAATGCGTTTTGAAAATTTTGGCTTGATTATAACTGTAAACATCCTAAACGAAAAACTTGTCGTTTTCGATTTTCTTTATAAATTTTTAACTTGTTTTCAAAAACGTATTTTCGAAAATAGGAAAGAAAACGCATTTTCACTGTGCAAACTTCATTGAGACAGATGATAGTTGGTCACGTTTAGCTCATCTCTCTTATTGATGTTTTGTCTGATAGGTAACTTGAGTTAACTATTGAACTACTTGGAGTTTACTTTTTACCCCTGGTTTTGTGCACCTAAAGGCGATGTAAATAAATGAAGTACACTAGATTAAGTTTTAATTCTCAATTAATTTGAGATCAACTATGTTAGATTTCGTAGACTTGCTCTGCATATTCAACTCCTTCGAAGTGGAACCACCGGAAATTCTCAAAAAAGCAGCCAAAGTTGACTCTTTTGCCATTTCCTGGTCATTCTCCTTGATTTGGTGATTTGTTAAATATGATGTATATTTAAGCTTAGAGAAACAACGAAGAGGACCATTCCATATTATTAGAGGCATTGGTTCCTAGAAGAATTTGACTTTTCTTTCATTCGTTTGGTTTGTAGTTCTATTGGAGCCCTTGGTTTGAAGAATCAAAATTTCTTTTCATAATTGTTTATTTTTCTTGGTCTATGCAGGGGAAAGTAGTTTCCAACGGGTTAAAAGTTAACACTTTTTGTTCTTTGGTCTTTGATCTTGTAAAGTGTGTAGTTGTGGTGTTATCTAGTGACTGTCTCTGTGGGTGCTTTTATGGAACAAGGCCTCCAATACTTAATATTAACAAAATGAACCATGGAAAAAGAGTTTGGTGCTTTGAGGGACCAAGGACTCCAATTATACAAGCTTTTGTTTATAGAATAATGGTCCTCTTCTTTATTCTTTCTCTAGGATTTAATAAACATCGTTGCAAAACGAATTCCAATCAAGGATAATGGTTACGAAATATGACAATAAATTCAACTTTGACAGTTATTAATTTGAGTTTCTTGTGGTTCCGTTGATGGAGCTAGTCTAGGAAATCTTAATGGGCTACATACATGAATTATTTTCGGACTCAGTTCAAGCAATCATTGCTTAATACTGTAAGATTCAATGCGATCAAATAAAATGCAACCACATGAGCCCATGGTCTTACCTTTCTCTTTTTGTTGTGTTCGGATCCTATCACTCTTGTGATGGTTGTCTTCTTTCTCCCTATGAAAGTCGTCCATCCTTAATTCATATTCAATTGGCGCTACTTCCGTTCGGCATCTATTCTCGTTCCGTTTGACAAGGCGAGATATTCATTTTTGGGTACTCATTTCCAATACATTTAGGTTATGGACATTTTATCCTTTAATAGCCTATTACTCGGTCTCAGTGCCATACAAATATAACTGGTCTAAGAATTATTTTTTGAACTCGTTTCTTTTTCTTATAGGTATCATTCTATTGCATAGAATTGATGTATCTCTTCTTTGTATAATTCAACCCACTGTAATCTTGCTTTTTTTCATCCTTTTCCAGTCTGTCCTTGTGAACATAGATATCTCAAACAATCACTTTTTGCAAGAATGTGTTCCTCTATTGTGATATCAGTGTCATCCTTATTCTTGTTATGAACATTTGATCTATTTCATCAATTGCAATTACACTTGATCTAGAACCATAGATTATAAAGTAGTACTCCAAAGTTTTTATGGCAAATGAACTCATTCCCTTCCACATGTCTGTTTATCGTGTTCCTAGATCCTAGTCATATGAAGAGTACAGTTTTTATTGCATGAAAATATTACTGATATATATATATATATGCCAGCAGCGCTGTACAACAATGATGTGCTTCCCTGGTGGCTTGTTTTCAGTTGAAACTTAATTATTCCGTGAGGGGGATTTAAATCATAAGTTTTATTTTAATTATTTGTTCATTCTTCACCTTATATAGTACTTAAATTTGTTTTCTTGTTGTTCCTCATTTTTCTGTTTGTGCATGATGCAGCACTTCTGGGTGCTCATTTGGCGAGACATGTCACTTCCAGCATTATTTTCCCGGTTACAATGCACAAATCCAGATGGCGAAATTGGGCACCAATGCTGCTGTTCCTTTTACTGACGGTCCTCCTCGAATTGTGAAGACCAAGCTTTGCAGCAACATTAATACTCCTGAAGGATGCAGATTCGGTGATAAGTGCCGCTTTGCCCACAGTGAGATGGAGCTTGGCAAGCCCATAGGGCCAGGTCATGAAGATTCTCGAGCAATGGGATCAACACCTGTGGCAAACTTTGGTTCATCAGCAACGGCAAAAATTAGCATAGATGCCTCTTTTGCTGGAACCATTATTGGCAAAAACGGTGTAAACTCTAGGCAGATTTGTCGACAAACGGGGGTTAAACTTTCTATAAAAGATCATGAAGCAGATCCAAATCTAAGAAATATTGAGCTTGAAGGATCATTTGATCAGATCAAAGAAGCTAGCGCTATGGTGCGGGAACTCATTACGAACATTAGTTCTTTTGCAGGACGTGCAGAGAAGCCTATGGGTCGTTTTGGTCAGGGTACTCCACCAAACAATTTCAAGAAAAAGATGTGTGAAAATTTCGCTAAGGGGATGTGTACCTTTGGCGAGAGGTGTCATTTTGCTCATTCTGCTAGTGAATTGCAGAAGCCTTTTTTTTGAGCTACCTTGTAACTTGAAAACTCTACTTACCATATGATGAAACTTATGCTAAAAAAATAAAGTGAATTGATTAGTTTCTTCATCGTGTTCGTTTGTAGTTTCCGATTACCATGTGTTTGGTTGACAATAATGTTGACTTTCTTAGATGTTCCCGTCGTGTTTGGTTGTTCTCCATGGACACCACTTGTGCTTTTAATAACTTATTTCTTAAAGATGTCTGTTGTGATTTGTTGACTTGAAAATTGAAATAGGTCGTGTGCACGCGAGATTACAGTTATGCCTATGGCACTGAGTAGTTAAAGCTTTTCGCCTATTATGCTGGCCTAGGGTTGAGACTTGTTGCCCGTGATCGTCGAAAGAAAAAAAAAACTTTTAGTGCTGCTAGTAAGATAAAGCTTTTTGTCTGATATTTGGATTGAGGCGAGTAAAATTGCAATGAAGAATAACTTCAGAATTGGTTGGGACGACTTATTCTATAATTAATGGAGTGCTGATGTCCTATTCAAATTTTCGTGACATTTGGATCTAACCTTCTAAGCTTGTGGCACTTATGTTCAACACCTTCAGTTTCACGTAAGAAGATAAAACAGGAAAAGGAAAAAAGAGAACTCTTGTTTGCGCCCCCACCCTCTGGTTCTACCTCCCAGTCAACCCTCGTATTAAGTGCACTATATGTGACAATTATTAAACATTGAGATTCCATCTTAAAAGATCAACATTATTAAGAGTAGTAACAAAAACCCTTATAAATTAGTTTATATTTATATCTTTATTCGATATAGAATTTTATCATTTAATATGTCTCTTCAAGATGGTGGCTCGTTTGAGTAGACAAATCTTGAAATCCGTATTTCACTCACTATTGGAGTCTGAACTGGATCAAATTGCTCGTTAGAGTTTAATGGGTTCTGATATCATGTTAAAGTTGGTGGTTCCATCTTAAAATGTCAACTTTATTAAGAGGAGTAACAAAATCCTTTATAAATTATTTATATTTATATATTTATTCGATATGAAATTCTATCCCTTAACATACCCTTGCAAGATGGTGGTTTGTTTGAGCAAACCAATCTTGAAATTCGTATACTCACTTTTGGAGTATTAACCGGATCGAATTACTCGTTAGAGTTTAATGAGTTCTGATATATATTAAGATTTAGGGCTCCATCTTAAAAAGTCAACATTCTTAAAATGAGTAACTCAATTCTTTATAAGTTAGTATATGTTTACATTTTTATTCGATTTGAGATTATTATATCCCTTAACATGCATATTAGAAAGGATATCAAGTCTAACTCAACCTAACAAAATTGGCTTGTTAGGAGAGGATTGTCCCTCACCTTATTAAGTGGATCATGTAAATATCACCGACCAATATGGAACTCTAATATGTCCCATCACGCACAGTGTGGACCATGACAAACAACTATAAACAAATCGATATTTGGTGCACCTGACATTGTAAAAATGGGCATGCTCTGATATCATATTAAGAATTAAGATTCCATCTTAAAAGGTCAACCTTATTAAGAGGAGTAACCCAAATTCTTATAAATTGGTTTATATTTATATCTTTATTCGATGTGAGATTTTATCCTTAACATGTCCCTTCAAGATGGTGGTTCATTTGAGCAGATCAATCTTAAAATCTTTATGCTTACTTTTGAAGTTTTAACCGTATCGAATTGCTCTTTGGAGATTAATGGGCTCTGATATCATGTTAAGGTTTGTGGTTCCATTTGAAAAGGTCAACATTGTTAAGAGCACCCAACCCTTTATAAGTGGTTTATATTTATATCTTTATTCGATATAAGATTCTATCTCTTAACAACAATAAAATTTCATTTTTAGTTAGATATGGATGATTGAAATAGACAAAAATTTCTTTTGATACATCAATTTTTAATTGCATTAAAGGTTTTCAACCTTACTTATTGTCAAACTTGTATTTCTAATTTTTTTCGTAGTTGTTGTCCCAGCAAATACATGGTATCGTGGGCAAGTAATATAAAATAAGTGGAGTATCGATACCATGAGAATTGTTTACCCATTAATCACTTTAATTGAACCCTTGTTTGGTGGAATTAAAATTAAATTTTTAGTATATTTTGATAAAAGTTGATGAAATGCATAGTTGAAAAGTTATAGGTCCCATAATATATGAGATTAAAATTAAATGTTGACTTTAACTTAGAGTAAGCCCTCATTTGATATTCACGATTTATAAAATACATTTTCTCTTTTTTTAACCATGCATTCTGCAATAAAATAATATTACATGTAAACTCAAATTTTTTTCTTATTTTTTTAACCACACTCTACATTAATCTACTATTTCAAAATACGTTTTTCAATAAAAATGGGGCTCAAATGGGTTCTAAAGTTAGATTTTAATCTTTATCAAACATGGATTAAAACTAACTTTAATTGGGACATAGATTTAGAATCTATTTGGTACTGATTAACATCTAAATTTTAATTTAAGTCAAATTCAACAATTCATTTCAACTACATATTTTTTGAGTTTCATAACTTTTCAACCACCATTTCATCAATTTCTATCAAAATCTATTAAAAATTCACTTTCAATCCCTACAAACAGGGGCTTAATAAGGAGTTTTTTTACCTCAAAAAGTGAAGCTAACAAGTCCCTTAACCACCTTGTCTACTTCACCCTCCTTACCCTTCTCGAATTGGTGTAGCTCTACTAGAGAGCATATTGAAAATGGCAACTACCGTCTATCCAAAGGCAAAGAATGTAAAGAGCAAGAATTTGGCTAGGGTTTTATATTAATCTTAGTTTTCATGCAAAATAGTGGAGTATTTATAGATTCTCAAGCTTATAGGCGTAATGAGAATTTGACATCACTGGGATACATGGCACCTATTTATTGGGGAGTTTGTAACAAATTACAATTATAGATGGTTCCAAGACACGAGGTTGCCTTGTACTAAGTCATGTTTGATCCATATAATTTTTTTCAGTCTCATTCATTTACTCATTTTCAACCACACATTTTTCAATAAAATAATATTTTCCATCACATCAATAAATTTTCCTTATTTTTCAACAACACATTCTCTATTAATCTACTATTTCAGAATACATTTTTCCAAAATAATGTGGATCAAATACACCCTAAATCGATTTTTCTTATAAAAAAGATTTTTCAAATCAATTTGCCACTTCATGTGGCAATACAATGCTTCATGGGTCCTCTTTTGTGTAGGCGTGATATTTGCTTTTCCCTATACCTCTCTTGTTACATGATCTCCTTGTGGTCTAATCCTTATTAAGTGTTGGGGTTCGACCATGGAGCTTTCCGATCTAGGGTTTGGCCTCCCCTTTAATGAGATCCTAAGAGCCCTTCATCAATATAGCTTCGATTGTGAGAAGCAAACATGGAGATCCATTGTCTGAATTTACTTTGTGATGACACCACATTGGTCTTACAAGTGTCCTACTCAAGCGACTCCGTTTCCTTTCATTTTGGAATCCTGGGATCAAGTTACCAAGACTATAAAAAGGCTGGGTGCATAAATTTAGACTTCTGCCAAAAGCAACGTAATAGGGTTAAGCTTTGCATCAAGGTATTCGATGAACATAATAAGATCGAACCATCTAGCAATTGAAGATAACACCTTGTCATTGCGTGAAAGTTGTACCACACATCCAAATGCTATAAATTATGAGGTATTCTTTGATGCTCCACTTATACTGGAAGGCTTACCTTTGCGATGCAATTTCGAATTCCACACTCAAGTTAGAAGATGAAGTCACTCGTGTTAGAATTTGTATTAAAACTTTAAACCTCAAGAAATTAAAAACCTAATTACTTAATTTACAACATCTTCCATGTCAATTCACCTAGAGAATTATTAAATGCAGAATTTACCTTAATTTATTGGAAATGGTTCTTTATTACTAAATCTTGATTTTGGATCTTGAATTTTGAAGATTTTCTCTTTTCATTCTTGAGTTATTATTCTTGACTCTAACTTCTTACTCCATAATCTTGAGTTTCTCAATTTTTTCTTCTTGATTGTTAATTTTTTGTTTTTAATTGTAGGTTTTGAATCTTCCTCATAAATATGGTTTCTCTTGTATTTTTATTTTGATAAGATGACACAAGGAATGAGAATTACACATAAATTGGAGACCATAACCCGATTTATATTTCCATATGTATTGGGTCATCGTCAAATACAATCCTAATGTATTCGATTTTTACACATATAATCATGTCATACTTTATTTAGATGCCTAAAGGCCAATTACTTAATTCTTTATTATATCACTTCAATTTTGAGCTTAATCTTAAGATAGTCTTTAATACACACTTAATTATATATGTATACATACATGACAAATTAAAACCCAACATCTCCCACTTCAGCCACATATGTTACCTAATAAGTGTAGTTTCTACACTTATTCGAGGTCTTAAATGATGACATTTTACTATTCTTTGAATAAAATACTACCTAACTTGTGTTATATTTCATTTTGTAGGTAAAACTCAACTTTTGATGAAGAATTGGAGAAAAAAATGCAAAGATAGGAAAATGGCTCAATTGTATCCAATACAAAGTTCGAAAACTGAAATACAAATACTCAAAACTTACGTCGGACCTCAAGATGAAGATTTGAGAGTGTTAGGCATCAATTTTATGAGGAAAGAAGCTAAAGGGATGAAATATAGTTCAAGTACTATCACATATCAATTTTCAGCCGAAAATATTATGCTTTGAATTTTCAATCTTAGTTTGAGACCCATTTTTGACATAGGAGATGTTCGAATTGGAAAAATGATATTTCTACAATAATTGTATCCCTCTGAGTTATCTTTCTAATACACTTTGAGTCACCTTAATCGAATATCGAAAGAAAACGTTATAGTGCAAATACTGAAAATTGTTCAACTACCCAAAATTAGGCAAGGCACGCCCACAGTTACAAGAAAGGCGCACGCCCCAACAAAAAATGGGGTGCCTGAGGCATCCAAAACTAGCTTGGTGCATGCCTTAGATATGCCTAAGTGCGCGTCCAATACAAAAAGGGAAAAAAATCGATTTTCCTTATTTTATTTTATTTTAACCAATTCAATGCAATCTTTTTGGACTCCTTTAAATACCAAACTCGACCAGAACGTGAGAGAGGGACATTCAACCTAAATTTCATCATATTCTACATATTTTGAAGGCGAATAAAAAATATATACATCAATTCAAGGCGAATCACATAAGGATTTTGAAGAATTCATAGCCCGGTTTCAAGATTTGAGAAAAAAATGTGCATTTTTCCTACTTCTTCAATCCTTTTTATTTTCAGGTGATTGTTTTTCCAATTATTCTTGTGTTATTGAATTATAATAATGTTAGGATAAATTTTTCATTGTATTGGATGAATGATGAACTCTATTGTTTATTTATTTTAATTCAAAATAATTAGTTTAATATTTCTTGATATTTCTTGATTGGTTTTGCAATTCCGTTAAACTATTTGATTAATTGGTCACCAATTATATAGTAAATTACTTGTTGTAGCGTATGAAAACTCATAATAAGTTTAAAACGCGGTAAAATCAACACATAGACAATATGTATTAGGAATAATATCTATGGCATGTGTATTCATGTGTTAAACGTTGTGAATCAATGCATGTTTTTCATATAAATTCGATCTAGGAATATAATCGAGTGGTGTTAAACATATGTTTAATATATTTTGAAAAAAATATTGAATAACAGTGGATTATCGATTGTTTTGAATGCATGAATTTACTAAATTGCGAATTAATAACTGAATAAAATGGCAATAGATGGATTCGCAATTCCAATACAAATATTTACATATTAAATAAATAATTTATTTATTTTGTTAATTTAGAATTAATATAGATTACATATAAACCATCTCTTTTGATATTACCATACTTTAAATTTAATAGTAGCTATTGAACTACAAATTAAATCTTATTTCTTGTGGGAATGATATTCTTAACTCACAAATCTTATTACTTGTACAACGATCTCATACACTTGCGAGTTTGTTCAAGCATTAACTTACAAATGTGTATAACATTATGAGCTCAAAACTTTTGCTATTATAACCAAAAGTATCTTCGAACAATCTCGTCCATTAATTATGTCAATATATGATCAAAGCGATTTTCGTTACATGTATCATAACTAATCCAATCAATAGTCACATATATCAATATAATCAAATATTATAGATCAAGTGTGGATATGTAACATGAAATTTACATGTAATGTAATCTAAACATACCAATTTCCAACTAGTCATACATTATTTTTTAATGAGATCAAACCAAAACTTTAATTAGAGTGAAATTGAACTGAATTCCTTATTTTTAAAAAATAACTTGAATATTTATAAGTATAAGATGTGTCTGAATCAAACAACAGCCAAATACAAATTCTCACTAAACTGTCATATCATTAAAAAATGCAACACCCATATGAGAAGTATGCTCACGAAAGATTTTGAGTGGTAGTTCTTTAATAAGTAGATCCACAATTATGAAGTTTGTCCTAATATGCTTTATAGAAACTTGAATACTCTAAATTCTCTCCTTGACAACTAAGAACTTGATGTTTATAAACTTTGAAATCATCAAACTCATGTTGGAATACAACACTGCTATTGTCACATAATAACGTAAGTGGCCTTTCAAATCAATCCAAAATATGCAGCCTAGTAACAAAATCCAACAGTCATATTCCATAATCAGAATTAGAATATCCAATTATCTCTAATCGATTTGATTTATTGTATGTGATCATGTTAGTTCTCTATAGCTACCAAAAAATTCGATCGACTGCTTTCCAAATATCCATCCCAAATTTATTTAAATATCTGTCCAGTATTCCAACAATGAATGCTATATCGAGATGTGTGCAAACTTAAGTATACATTAAACTCCCAACTGTTGAAACACATAGAATTTTCTGTATTTTCTTTTCTTTTATATTATCTTTAGGGCATTGATTGAGACTAAAGTTGTCTTCCTTAATAATAGGGGTTTCACTTGATTTACATTCCTATATTCCAAATATTTTAAAAACCTTATAGATATAACTCTTTTGTGATAATAAAAAAATATCCCGAGAACAATCCCTGTGTATTTGTATCCTTAATACAAAAGATGCGTCACTAAAATTTTTCATTTCGAAATTTCATGACAAAAATCTTTTGATTTCATACAATAAGCTTACAAGTAGTATATTATCGACATACAATACCAGAAAAATATATTTACTCATACTGAACTTGTGATATACACAATCACCAACTGAATTAATCGCAAACCAAACGAGATAATTATTTGAACTCTCACTAATCTTGTAATATACACAATTATCATCTGAATTCATCTCAAAATCAAATGAAATAATATTTGATGAAATTTGTGATACCATTGATGGGAAGCCTACCTAAGCTCATAGATAGATTTCTTTCGTTTATAAATCATATGACATAACTTAAGATAAAAAAATGTGTCACAAATGCCATAATTGTCTTAAAAGAGCATTTCATAGAAATCAGAGAGAACCTCTTTAATGTCAATGCCTTTCTTTTGAGTAAAATCATTTACAACAAGACAAGCTTTATGTCCCTCCGCATCACCCTTCGAATACCTCTTGATTTTAAATATCCATTTACAATCAATAGCCTTTGTACCTTTAGGCAATGAGACGAGTTCTCAAACGTCATTATCTTTCATGGACTTTATCTCTTTATTCATAGCATCAATCGACTCTCGAAAATTATTCCTTTGCATGGCTTAATAAAAGTTATTTGATCATATCTTCTTCCATCAATCCAATGCAATTTTTATTTTCTTAGAGAATGACTATAAAGTCATTTGAAATTGTCTCTCTCCTTTTTATAGTGGATTTCCTTAATGTCATTTGATCTTGATGCTATTGAGTTTGTTCTTCTGGAACAATTATAAAGGATTTTGTAATATTATATTAATTCGAAATTATTTTTTGAACAAGATCTAGATCAAGAAGTCAAAGGGAATGACCCACATATATTCGTATGAATTAGTTCTAATACGTCCGAAATTTTTCGAGCACCTAATTTCCTTATATTTGTTTGTTTTTCCCTTAATGCAATTAATACAAACACTTAAGTCTGAAAAATTAAGGGAATAAAAAATTCCTTATGACACAAGCTTTCCTATAAGAGACAACTATATTAAACAAATATAGGTTATCATAACCAGATAAAGAACCGGTACTTACAATATTTGAATTAAGGAAAAGATTAAATTGAATATTTCCAATTGTATAAGAGTAACCAAATTTGTTCAATATAAAAACAGAAACCAAATTCTGTTTAAAAGACGATATCTCATGTGTCTTTTTCAAATCCAAACAATAACCAATGTTAAATAATAACCTAAAAGTTCTTACAGTCTCAAATTTAACTGATTTACCATCACCTCACATAGATGAATCTTTCAGCATCAATTGACTTTTGACTGTTCAAGCGACCTCGCATAGACACACTTATGTGAGTAGTAATAGTAGAATTTATCCACCAAATATATCTTGGTATTGAAACCAAATAAACCTTAGAACAAACCAAAGTGAGAAGTGTACTTTTCTTTACATACCAAGCGTGGTATTTAGTACAGTCTCTCTTTATGTGCCCCAATTTTTTACAAAAGTAACGGTTAAATGATTTATCTTTTTCACTTTTACAGTCTCTTTTGAGCTGAAGCAAATGTAGATTCCTTATTATCCTTTAACTTGTCCTTAAAGGTAAGTGCCTATCTTATTTTAGACTTTCTTCTTCTTGTACATAATATGAAATGAGCTCATCAAAAATTTATTTCTCCTTTTGACAGTTGTATCTGACCTTCATTAACTGAATTATGCAGGAAGATAAATCAAAACGAAATGCACAAGCATGTCATCGGACGACTCAAATTTAATGTCTTTAGTTTGAAGTAAGATGAGACATATCAATGATGCACTCCTCTATGTTTTCTTTAACCTTATACTTTAGTGAAACCAAGTTCGCCAGAAACATACTAGTTTCGCATTTATTGGACACAGTGCTCCTGAATGTTGATAGAATTCCACACTTCATGATCATAGAATTTATGGGGTTTGAACAATCCCACTTATTTATGTCATTTTTATTAGAGGAAATTTTATCCGTAAGAGTAGTGGGTTGTTTAGTCCTTAATGCAAGGTCTAGATCCATACTGCCAAGAACAATACAAACATTTGCTTTTCAGCCCTTAAACTTTGGTCCAAGCAAAACAATTGAATTGCTGTTTGTAGATATTGCAGAAATGGATGAATTAACTAAATAAAGAACTTAAATCTAATTAACATGTTCCCATAAGAATTTATATTGAGCAATCAATAAATTCATATAATGGCGAGCCTCATCAAAAGATATTGAACACAACATTAACATTTAGTCTCTGAACATAAATATCAACTTGTAAGTGATATTCTTGGTGTCGTAATCAATTATTGACAATAAAACATGTCAAATATTAAGTCTATTTTTGGATCGACTCAATGTTCACATAAAAATAAACTTTATAATTGTTATATATTTATTACCACATGTATGCAAGTAATTCAGCCAAATATTGACCTTTCTTTAGGCCATCAATACCCTGCAAGAATTACACACACACAACATGTTAGCCCAAGAATAACTAATCAAGAGGGTGGTGAATTGATTTTTGAAACTTTTTTGATAATTAGTCTAAAAAATATTCAATACACAAGAAACAAATGCAAAGTGTAATAAAAGAGATAACTATGCAAATTCGATAACTTAATTCAAGTATAGATATAGCACTATATAAATGGTAGTGTAAAGTAAAGTGCAATGTAGTAAAGATAACAAGCCAATTTAATGTGATTCGATCCAATGCAATGATTTACGTATCCGTTACCAACCTCTCCGTCACGAGTAAGGTCAAATGCACTATAATGGTAACTTACAAATAAGGAGTACCGATCCTTAAGTGACTTATAGCAAGGAGCACTTATCCTTAGGTGACTTNAATTTAATTCAAGTATAGATATAGCACTATATAAATGACAATGTAAAGTAAAGTGCAATGAATTAAAGATAACAAGCGAATTTAATGGGGTTCGATCCAATTCAATGATCTACGTCCCCGTTACTAAGCTCACCGTTACGAGTAAGGTCAAATGCACTATAATGGTAACTTATAAACAAGGAGACCGATCCCTAAGTGACATACAACAATGTGAACTTATCTTTAAGTGACTTCCAATAAGGAGCACCTATCCTTAAGTGACTTACAATAAGGAGCATTTATCCTTATGTGACTTACAACAATGAACACATATCCTTAACAACAATTGAGTTTTCACAAGGCTCTTGAAACCACCAAAATAGAGATGATAATTTTACAATTTAAAAGAACTCTCTTAGCAAAAGATATAATCAAGTTAAGTATTAGAGAGTTAGAATAATATTTCAATAGATAGCAAATAATAAAATTCAAGTATTAATGTTGTAAACTTTGGTGAACGATGAATAATGAAATAGTTTGTATCTTTGTATCAAAATTTTCAATCAATGATCTCTATTAACAAACAATACAATTTAAGTATGAAGAGAGATTTATACTTTAATATAAGTGTTGGTAATGAAAACTTATATCAAGAATAAAGAATATATGAGATTGAGAAATTTTCTTACAAAATAGAATTCTTGATTAAATAGATAAAAACTAGTTTGATCAATCAAGAAATTCTTTTGTAATAAATGAAATAGAATGTAAAATCAAGTAAACTCAATGATTTTCAATAAATAAGCTCTCTTAAAATCTCTTGTAAGTTGTTTTAATTGAATGCAAAAGAAATGACTATTTATAGACCAAAAGATTGAAAATTAGAAAGTTTCGGTTGATCAATTTCGATCGACTGAAGTGTGAATAAAGCCGTTGGAAAATCAAACAGTTGGAGTTTCGGCTGACACTTCGGTCGAGCGAATCGGTCGACTGGTGAGGGAACCGGTAAGTACTGTAAATACTGTGGGAAGGTGCAAAATACGGTAAGCAACATCTTTCGGTCAACCGGTTTATATTGTACGGTCGACCGAAGTATGTTTGTTTTGAAAATTAATTTTTACATCAAAATGTTCATTTTTCAAAACTTATTTTCATTATCAAAAACATCTTTATGCAAGTGATGAATTTATGAGAAATAGTTTGAGTTTTATGCACTTGCTAAGAATCGATAAGTTAATACCTTTACATTTAAGTTATAATAAACAACTTCTAAATTTTAATCTTCAAAATTCTTGTTCTTATTCTCTTCGAGTTGTATTTTGATTTACGTCTTTTGCGAATCTTTAAGTTCCAATTCGATCGTCGCATGCAAATCGCTATCGTCTCGAACCTCGTGTCTCCAATTTTATTAATATGCAATAATCACTATAAATACTCGAAATCAATTTGTTAGAA
>CAIGRB010015256.1:27503-42245 GCA_903798255.1 Fraxinus quadrangulata
GCCGCCCGAGCCGCCGAGCCTTTTTGCCACTCCTACTCGAAGCCTTGCCCACGAGTAAGCAAAAGCATTGTCTCGTGCAAGCACTCAAAGCTTTGTCCCGTGCAAGCACTCAAAGCCTTGCCCATGAGTTTTAATTCTAATTTCTAAGATTTTTTTGAGTTGTAGGAACTCTTATATGTAATTTGAGTTGTAGGAAGAATAAATCCTAATTTCTAAGATTTTTTTGGACATGACATTTTAATAGGTTACCAAGACTATGATTAACTACTCTCGTCTCATCGTCAGCCTGCGGGTGATAGGCAGTAGAAAATTTCAATTTAGTATCAATTTTTTGCGACAACGTTCTCTAAAAGTGACTAGTGAAACGAATATCCCTATCTGACATAATGGTTTTAAGAAAACCATACAATTTGATAATTTCATTAAGGTATAACGTGGCAACCTTGGACGCATATGATGTTTTGCTACAAGAGAGAATGATATGTGTGCGTTCACAAGTGTGTGCTTAAACTTCGTAGGGTTAATGATATGTAACCTTTTTTCTTTACTTCATGCGAGCTAACAGGTTTTGGGATAGTGGATTAAGGTGAATCTTCTTTCCATTAAATACAAAGGAACATTAATTGGATCGACCATAAATGGTTACATCTAAGTCGAACAACCAAGGTCGACCAAGAATGACATGATCGACATCCATTGAAATGACGTCACACCATATATGATCCTTATACTCAAGGAATTGGATAGGTATTAGACAATGTTCTTTTATAGCTATTGAAGAAGTATCAACTCAAGAGACGCTATATAGCTGAGGGTGAGGAACTGGTTTCAACCCAAGACAGGATACAATAGCCATTGAAATTGCATTAATGCAGCTACCATTATCCACAATGACTTTACAACCTTTGTTATTAATTTTGATGTACGTGTGGAAAATGGCATGACGACTCTAATCATCAGCATTTTTATGTTGAGTAAGGGTACAACGTACAACACTTAATCGAGACGTGTCGGGAACAAGGGGTCTCGACCCTATATCCACAGTGAGGGTCCGAATACAACCGAAGAAGGCATCTTCATTATCATCCAAATCCTCACTCTTCAAGCTTAGGCTTATAAATTTGATCCTCTAATGGGTCATCCACTAAACCCTCACATTTCTCCATAACTAGGGCTCGACTAGGGCATTTAGAGGAAATGTGATCGAAACCTTTACGGTTAAAGCATTGCAAGCGGGATGACATTCTTGGAATTTTAGGACCTTTACCTTTATTTTTCCCTACAAGAGGAATCTTAGATGGGGGAGGCCCTATGATAGATTTAGGGGAACGAGTGGGCGCTAAAGAGATGGGGGCACGGTTGTCACCACGACTTCTATACGAAATTCTAGTAACTAACTCATAGTCTTGGACGAAAGAATAAGCATGGTCAAGAGTAGTAACACCCTAAAGGACAAGTTCACGTTTAAGATCACTCCTAGGCCTTGCCTAAACCTACTTAAAGTCATGGCTTCATCCTCAACGACCTGACATCTCATTTGGAATTCATCAAACTGAGTGATGTACCCAGTCACTGTTCGATTGCCTCGTGTAAGAGCATTCCATTGATCCAACAAATTATCTCTATACGATTGGGGTAAATACTTTTCTTGAAGTCGATGCTTCATTCATTTTCAACTCTCAACAGGGAGAGCACGACGTCTCTGGAAGAGTTCCTCAACTCTTTCCAAAGGAGTTGAGTGGTGCCAATTAATTTCAGACTAGCAAATTGAACTCTCCGGTCTTCTAGGACCCATATTAGGCAAAGAAACGATCCTTATCTCTAATCTATTGAGTAAATACTCTAGGATCTAAGCAACTATCAAAGGTCGGGACATCTAATTTAATGGTTCTAAAGAATCGTTCCTTGTGGTGAGGAGACTTGAGTATAGTGACGGTGATGTTCCTGCTCCCTTTTACGAACTTGATGTCCATCTCTACGATCATGTCTAACATGTTGTCGACCACCTTGTGGATGGCGATAATAACTATTACTGGACGCTTTAGAGTTTTCAGCGTCAGTCGAATATGGCGTTTGCTCAAAGGTGTTCAATTTAGTAGTTAGGTTTCTATTTTCTTCACAAGTAGTAGCCATATCAGTTTGGACAGCTGCTAATTGAGTCTATAACTGTTGTTGGTTAGCGGCAAGTTGTGCTAATTATCGGGTGAGAGTATCAAATTGGAAAGGGTCCATGGTCAGAATATTGGAACTAGAGGTGATGACACGACCACTACGCAATTGCATGCTATGCATCACTAGCTAAATGTAGTGCAATGGTGAGATGAATAAACAACAATATATAAAAAAAATAGCAATTTGAAATTTTATTTATTTATTATTATTTTTTATTCTTTTGAAAAAATTGGAATTACGTAAGTCCAAATATAGCAAGCTAATAATGTAGATGTTTTAAATAATAAAGGAAGGGTTCAACGAACTAGTCAAATTCTCCAATCACGTTTATAAGTGGGGTAAAACATTGAAAAGTCAATGATTTCAATCAAGTTAGGTTTAAGGCTAACGTTATTAGGGTTACAGCAACACAGAAAATCAAATTGATGCACCTTTAAAATGAAATAGTAATATCAACCAATGATAAAAAGAAAATGACTCCCTGTTGTTCAGTTGCCTGTATTGCTAATGAGTGTGTCTTAGGTATGCTTGTGTCCTATTGTGTCAAATGTCTCTAGCTTCGGAACTCCGTCCAATTGCGTTTGGGAAAGCAATAGTGCCGTGATTTTGTGATGATTGTCCCTCCTTTGTGGTGATGGTGTGAGTAGAGAGTGAAATTTGGATGGCAATGATGGCAGATGCCGGCGATTGAGCTGTGGTCGGCGGTGGTTCAATTGTGATGGCGGGATGAGATGTGATGGAGAGTAGTTTCTGACTGATGGAGAGGGGTTGCCGACTGTGATTTTGTTGTGGGTTGACTGATTTTGTGTGAAAAAGGGTGTCGATTGGAGGTTGGATGCTCGATTGGCGACAATTATGGTGGGCTTTGAGTAATGGACCAGATTATTGTTGGATACGTGAGGTGACCCGTGGCTGGATTGAAGGGTTGCAAAAGTGAATGAGAAATAAGTCTACGAAGAAGAGGAAATTAGAGGCATAGGTAGAAATGGCAAAAGAAGAACACAATAGAAGAAGGAGAAGAACAGGGAAAAAGGAGGATATTTTAGCAACAAACCACAATTTATTTATTCATTCATCAACTGTCTTGAAATTACATTACCAGGCCATATAAATAGAGAAACCCACAAACCTAGAAAGTAAATGGGCTTGGGCCAAACCGAATAATACAAGCCCAATTAGAAAACATAAATAATAAAAAATCCACAATAGAAAATAAATTTCGATGGATGTCCGCATTAGTTTTGATAGCATCAAAAGCCGCAGTTTGGATAACATCAGTTTGAAGTATAAAAGAGCATCAAGGGGACCTAATGTGTGGCTTATTTTTTATGTGGACCAACCTGCATTCAAAATAAACCAAAACAAACCACACATCTGGAACTTATTTCTTAGCATAAAGCTACCTCAAACATGCTCTATATGAAATTTCATTTTAAGCTTCATCCTAGTTGGCTTTCTCATTTTTCCATGATTTGTTTCTGTATGATATCATAGAAACTAGCATAATGTCTAAAACTAGTAAATTTTGTATGAAAACTAGTGATGGATATGAAACATATGGAAGTAAATTACTTATAGAAGACTAATGCTGAAAGTATCTGTTTGAATCCTTCACCTGAATTAAGTGGAGAGAGAGAGAGAGAGAGAGAGAGAGAGAGAGAAAATTGGAAGGACGACGTATTAGCTGTTTTTGTAATTATAATCATAAATCGTAATGCTAATCAAATTTTCAAACGTAAAGTTTGTAGAATGTCGAGGGCGTTGCAATATCAGCCCATGAAACATAAATGACATGGTATTTAAGTTGTACATATAGATCTGAAGTAGAAGCAAAAGCACATGTAGACAATACTCTTAAACCATGAAATTTGTATATCTTGGATCTACTAAAATAATATGAATCTATATCGAGATAACAGTGATGAAATATAAGAACGAATCACATATTTTGCTGTTTTGTTTAAATGGAGCTCTTTGAGCTCCAATGTCTGTGCACAAAAGTGGGAATAAGATTCAAAGTTTCACTTTTTTATGGTTGAATTGCTGACTTTTGGAAATTGCATTTTAAGTCCACATAATCCAAAAGATTTCAGAAAGTATCATTTTCTGCAGTTCTTTATTAATGTATTACTCACATAATACACTCCCACTAAAAATGTTTTTCATGTTTCATTTTTTGGGGCTTGCAGGTTGGTCCTTCAACTACCATCTCTGATAGTAACGGCTACAAAGATTTGAGGTAATGTTTTACACCATCTCTTTTATTTTTGGTTGATCTCTTATGCTTTTACCAAGGTGCCAGTTTGCTATTTTACTTCTGCACAAATCTTACAGTTCTCCATGTTTTTCTGCAGGCATAGAAGTAGGGATGATACTGTTACAGTTATTGGAGATCGGAAGGTAAATGCTCATGATACTGTGTGTACAAGCACAAACACCAACACCCACACCCACACATATACAAAAGTATGTGATGTAGGGAGATTCAACTGCTCTGTCTTAAAAGCTATAGTTGATGGGAGAGCAATCCAACCTATATGACCCATAAATGGGTTCAGGAATCTGCCCCAAGCCCACTCTGTATGGCCTCAATTCGAAGGGCACCTAAGAAGGCGGCATTGGGCCATTCCCAAATAGCAACTATAGGCCTACCCCCTGTTTCAAGCATGCTCCTACATACACACATTCAATGAAAATGTTCTTGCATTGACTTGAACACGAGACCTCCAACTCTGATACCTCATCGTAGTATTCCTAAGAAGAAAGGGAAAAATAAATCCCAAACAATAATGGGTTCTTCGAACCAAACCTGCTGCAAAAAGAAGAATAGCATAGATGATTTATTGGAATTCAGAATGCCTTTTTCTCATTCAGTTTTGATCTTAATAAGAAATAGCTAAACGACACAGTTTTAAGTCATTTCATGAAAGTAGTTAAAGAAAATAATGAAAGAAACTAGAAATAAATGGTAAGCAAATAATTGCCCAACAAATATGCCACATGTTGTTATATGCTCTGCATCAATATGCGTGTGTAAGTGAATACATATATGAGGAAGACGCTTTTTTTTTCCCTCATCCATATTCATGTGTATAAACCCTTGATCGTGAAATTTAGATGGATTGTTGATCTCTGTCAATATCTTTCTCAATTCAAAAGTCCTAGATTTGTATTAATCTTTCATCATTTTTTTTTATCTAAATTACATTGATTTACTTGATAGAATTCATTTCTATTTGAATCTGGTTATTCACCATGAATCCCTAACTAAGCGCCCATGGTATCGGGATAATTCATCAATATTTATCATTTCTAACAATATTTCTTCAATTATTTTCTGTGTCATTGTTTTTATATTTTGATAAATTTGCAATATTATTCCACTCGGCCACATTTGCACTATGAATTTTTTTTTCTCACCTTTGTATGTGTATAATTTTTAAGGCTTCTTTTCTGTTGCAGGTTAGAATATCTGAAAATGCTTCTCTTTATGCCCTTTGCCGGTCATGGTTGAGGAATGGTTTTCCAGAAGAAACTCAGGTTTGACTCTTGAAAGAACTTCTCTGATTTATGCATACATGATGCTTATTTTACTGCTTTTCATACAGACTCTATATAAAAGTTGTCATGTACAATAAGCCTAAGGTTCAAAAATTTTGGATAGAATAAAGTCAGGTTGCTCTGTGATTTACAACATATCAATCACATAATTGGATGGTAGCTTGAGAAATGCACCTTTTACTCACACCTCAGTTACAGAATTTCTGCAGAAAGCTGTCGTTATGTGAAATGTATCTATTGAAGACAATCTAAAATCATAATTATTCATTACAGATATCATGAGTACTCTGTTATTAATAAAGCAACACTACAGTATCTGGGTTCTTGTATTCTATATCTTGATGTTTTGCAAATTCTGTGGATCATATCCTCTAAAATACTCATCGTTCCTTTTAGAAATCAAACTTAAGAAACCTGAAATAATCACTCTTTTGCATTACATGGCTCTCTATAGTGACTCTAATATTATTCCTGTTCCTACAATTTAGGACAATCCATGTTAGCCATCTCATTCTACATCTAAATAACAAATAAGCTTTTACTCAAAACAACACAAACAACTTAAGCGCGAGGTATATTTTGTTTAACTTGTATGACTCAACTCGGTTCAATGATTATCCCTGCCACTTTTCTATTCTTTTGATTCTTGTAGCCAATGTTCCATAATTCTTTTGCCTTTTTCCCACCCCATCCGACATATTGTATGCTAGTTATGTTGGCTTCTTCCTATGCATCGTATGATTCATATGATCATATCTGCATGTTCGAAGGTTTTTCTTTTAAGTTCTTGGAATATCTATCATAATACTATTATCCTGGACTAACTTTAGTACCCACCTCCGTCTAGTGCTGGAACCCTTGCTACCTTCTGACACTTCCAGGAGCCAAAGTTTCGCATCTCTTATGGGTTAAACCTTAGCTAACCTTAGCCATCTTTCACTCCTCTTGGCATCCAATGCACTAGTGCAGCACGTCATTAGTAGGGAATGCTCCACTGAGATGTATACGTGGTTCAAGTTATAAGATGTAACGAAGTTGAAGTCAATCACACGTGGTCCGTTTCTAACTTCATTGCCAACAAGTTACTCTTAGGTAGTGGATATTGAAAATCGCTTGCTCTCTTGCAAATGTGATCTCATTTTCAATAATGTTGTCCTCTCTTCTGTTTTAATGTGAGGTTGTGTAACTGCATGCATGTTTGTGAGAAAATTTATACTGATTTGCAAAAGTATTTCTCTCTTGTTTATGATGTAATTTTGTGCTTTTGGATTAATGTTTTGATTCAAATTTGCACTTCTTCGGCAGCCTCAGTACCCAGATGTCATAAAGTGTCTTCCCAGACCTCTGCCAGTAGCTGCACAACATTCAGATTCTCCTGGGAGGAAGGAAGGTGATAAAGAAGAGGAAGAAAAGGTTTGTACGTGAAATCAATATCGGAATCAATCACTGTTATTATTATTATTATTATTTTTTAAGCTGTTAAAGTTCTTTTACATGTATAGAAACTATTAATTTTGTTAAACAAATTGCATCTTGCTAGGACTAGGACTATAATTTACGTTAATGGTATTCTGCTCTGTAGCACGAATACTTCAATTAGAGTAGCGTGTCCGTGTCGGACATGAGTTGATACCGACACTTCTCGGACATTCTATTGTAATTATTTTTCTTTTTATATTAGAAATATTATATATTGTTAATTTAAAATTATTAGCAAGTAACAAATATGTACTTATGTTTAAAAGATTTCAACAAAAAAAAATTAATAATCAGTATAAAATTAATTTTATACTATATAAATGAAGAATTTTTAAGAATTTAATCGTGTTGATGACATGTCGTGTCTGTATTTTTTTTAGAAATCGCGTGTCGGCGTATCCGACACGTATCGTCTCGGACATACGTGTCCGTGTCGGCGCATCATAGCTATGGAGGATGATGATGCACTGTAGCGACGCCTTGCGTGCCCAAATCGTATTTGAACTTTTTTTAAAAATCGCGTGGCGGCGTAGCCGACACGTATCATGTCGGACACACGTGTCCGTGTCGGTGCATCATAGATATTCTGGTTTTGGAACCTTGGGTAGATTTTTGAATTTTAAGTCTTATAATATTAACTGTTTCATATCATCCATGTGATAATGTTTTATCCTTAATTGGTAGAGTGAATGCTCATGGTATGATTTAAATGATTTCACGTAAGGGAAAATGTTAAGTAGCTTAAAACAATTCGACGTGAAAGTGTTCCTTCCCACAAATAAATGGTAGATATCCATAACATCTCAAATTGTTTGTTTAGAAGGAATATAATGTTTTCTTCCAAGTGGGTTCTTTCCATCTTGCATCTCTTAACTCTCTTTTATCTTTGTGGTAAGTGATAGAATTTTGTAAACTTAGTTTCGGTGCAGAGAATGAACTCGTTACTTTTTGCAGGACATCAAATTCCCTGTCCATCAAGAGTTGAGAATATCATAACTAAAAACAACTCTATTAGATAAATCCATTTATCTATGAACTATTTTCTCCATGCGTTTCTAAATTAATCGTGACGTAAGAAATTTAGGACATAAGACTTGGTTCATGTGTTACTTTTCATGGTACATGATACAATAATTCCTATGAAACTTGTATGGTATTTGAATCATCATCACTGTCGGATGACCTCAAAAATGGAATGAGAATTAAAAAATACTGTACATTGTTTGGTTCAACTAATCAAAAGATTCAGAACCGAAGTTGAAAAAATGTTGTATGGTTCAAATCAGATTGTCTACATTTTAAAGTTAGACCCCTGGATAAAGATACGCATTTTTTTTCTTTACTGTTTAAATGAACTCTGCAACTTGACGGTCTAATGGACATACAGAAAGGGAGTTGATATCTCTGAACTTTGTTCAACCCTAGCTAAGACCAGTCTGCAAATCTTGAATTATTTTAGGTTTATTCCCCTTGTACGGAAGAAGAAGCAACAAAAATTGGCCAGAATAGACTCAAACAGTGGGCCCCACCGTGTATTTAAAAAAAAAAAGTTGCGGGACCCACATGTGAGTCTATTCTGGTGCATTTCAGTTGCTTCTTCTGTACAAGAAGCACGACTCATTATTTTATTATGTTTCGTGGAATTTTATCTTGACTTTAGTTGAGACCTCGATAGCAAGGGACCCAAATGACCCTACATTCTGTGTAGGTTTGAGTTTTGGTAAAAGTTTCTATTCAACCTTGATTACCACTCTATTAGGGTCTAGTTATACATAAAAATGTTTGGCTAAGTTTCTAGTTACCCATTGGTGCTATACTTTGAAGCACTAAAACAACACTGTTGTCGGAGTGTCAGTCTTACTCACGTATAGGACATGATATGTGTTGGTCATGTGTCAAATACAGAACTTGGCATGCTCTTATTTATTATTCGAACATGGAGCCGACGTGAACCCATATTTTCAATATTTGAAACTTCAAAAAAAAAAAAATAAAAGAAAAAAGAAAAAAAAAAAAAGGAGAGAGCTAACCATAATGCCCTTGTTTGACATCTATTTTTTTCTCATTCTATTTCTCATGTTTTTTCTCTTTCTTCATTTCAACCACACATTCTATCAATAAAATAATATTACACATAAATCCAAAAATTCTCCTTACTTTTTAACCACACATTATTCCATCAATCACTGTTCCAAATCAAATTCTTCTCCAAAATGGGTGTCAAACACAACCAATGTTCAAAGTAGATTTTTTTTTTAACAAGCTAAAAGTGGGATGAAAGAACTGGGAAAGAGGAGACAGAGATGGGAAATGCGTCCGGAGATGGAAATAGGTTCTGGATAAAGTTCTGATTGGTGTGGGTTTTTATTGGTCTAAAGTTTTGCTGCTAGTAAATGCTAGTTCTTAACTAGACAAGATTTTTGGAGATTGTTGGTTTTAAATGGGTACATTGGCAAATGGCTCTCTGAAAACGGTCGATGTGAAATTTAAGAGGACGCGTGTAGTTCCTGTAGCTGCTTCGATCAATATGTTTGCTGCGTTGTGTGGTCGATATGTCATGCTATTGCATTTCTTCATTTGACTGCGTTGAAATTGGTTGCATTATGGTTAACTCACTCACTGGTAGTATGGAGGCATTGATGATTAGTTAAGATTATTATAATGTTTGGACTGAAGTTTTTGGCTTGTTGATTGCCAAATCTTTCGTACTTTGAAAATCTGGTGGCAATATGACAGTTCAAAGAGTTTGCTTTGTGTTTGCTTTCTTCTTTGCACATCTAACTGCAATTTGCTATTCTATATATCAAGGAGACAGACATTTTTCCTCGTTCTGTTTTAGGATGTGGAGGCTGTTGAGGATATATCTACGAAAGACCTGTTGCAAAGACATATCAAGCGTGCTAAGAGGGTTAGGTCACGGTAATTGACTCTCCTGTCTTGGAATACTTCTCACATAATTTTCAACCAATAAAAAATAAATGTGAAACTGAGTAACCACAAATACCTACCTTGTAGGTTGTAACTTTTAAAATGGCTATATTTATTTATTCGCCGAACATTTTCTTAGTTATATATCATATTTAAGTTTAAAAATTGCTCAAAAATACCCTATTCTAAGTTACTTCTCATTCCGACCTAAATGCAATACGTTGGTGCCATTTTTGCAGGCTAAGAGAAGAAAGGCTTCAACGAATTACCAGATACAAAACCAGGCTTGGTCTTCTCTTACCCCCAATGGTAGAGCAACACGTAAAAAATGAATCTGCTGCAAACTGAAAACCAAAGACACAAGGTGAAGCCCTCACATTTGACTGTATGAAGTTGCATAATTTGGTGTTTCTGATGCAGTATAGAACATATAAAAAAGTGACGACTTTTTCTGTTTTCTTGCCATTGATTCTGATTATGGTTTTGTGCGCTAGATCTGCTGTTTTGTAATTGAGAGCTGCCAAATATATAGTTTTCAGTCATAAATTTGGGTAGATTGGAAATATTGCTTGACGAGTACTTTTCAGCTGAAGTAGACATAGAGACTCAGTTTCAAAATGCTAGATCTGGGATCATTGGCTCCATATATGGGAAAAATTTCTAGTACTACCTGTCACTTTTAATTGATGTGTATTATATAGTTGGGACCTACTATATAATTGGGACACAAAGATGGATAAATAATACACGACAAATAAACAGTTACTACAGAGTCCCATACTTTGAAACCATAAGCATAGCTGTAACTAATATATTTCATCTATATTGTATATAGTTTTTATGCAAGATTGTATTATTCCCCTCCTTTTCCAGTTTGTTGATGTATCTCAACTAAGAATTTCTTTGGTGTCTGATATTATTCCCATTTTTACTTCATGCATGTACTTCACTTGCAATTGTTATTAGTTAAAATAAGTGATAGATATAGTGAAAATTTGTTTTATTAGTTAAAATAACCATTTTTTAATATTGTTCAATTCAGTGCTTAATTTATTGTTTTATTTTTCTTTGTTATGTCACAACTACACATAATTTGACAGTAATCTAATTTGACTTTCATGGTTGAGTTAATCACTCGTGCATCATGGGTGGGTTCTTGTTTTGCTACCCCTATGTAACTGTTGTAGCAGACAAAGCAGGTGAGAAATAAGAAACAAAAATTTAACCTCGTTGATTCTTGCAAAATATCGAGATTGATTGTTCAATTATGGAGAAACTCGTCAATTTTACTAATTCATCCAAAAACAACCAACAAAGACAAGCTATAAAGTGTTAAATTTGAGAGATGCAAAAATCTAGACAAACAAATTAAATAAATGTTCCTAGTTAATTTTTTTTTTTAAAAATAATAAACAAATGCAATATTTAGTTCCATCAATTAGAGTAAAAAAATGTGAGAGCCTGCATAGTAAAGTAGGAAGATACTAGAAACAAAGTAAATTAAGGGTTTGTTTGAACTTCGATTTTTGGAAAAATAGATTTTGTAATAGTAATTTTTTAGAAAATATATAGTTTAAAGAAAGAAAAATTTTAAGTCCTCGTTTGGCTCTCATTTTTCCTTATTAAATTATAATTCATTTTTCTCTATTTTTTTTTTATTAATCACACATTTTAAAATAAAATAATAAACGTAAATTCGAAAAAAATTCATTCTTTTTTGATTGTACATTCTTTAAAAAAATACTAGTTCTTTCATTATAATGTGGAATGATAGGTGCCAAATTGATGCTATGTTTATATGTAAAATTGATCCTAATGAATGTGGAAACCTCAATCACCATGGTCAGCACAGATATCCCTCCATAGCAAACTTTTTTCGTGAGATACACCAACTGGGAATTGAAACCAGGTCTCTACCATGGCAGTGTAGTATTCCAACACTCGACCACTGGAAGATTTGATGTTATGTTTTAACAAGTATGAAAATGACTAAATCTATTGAGAACATGGAAAAGTAGGAAATAGGGCATGAACTATAATGTTGTACCATGTCAAGACGACATTATTATTTAGTTATAAAAAAAATAGAAGCATAGAACTATTACACTCCACTGCAAGTTTGACCATTATGATTTTTGAATAGGAAAAAGAGCGGTTTGCTATTCGAATTGAAAATTTTGAGTCAGCCAACAATAAATAAATCAAAACAAAGTTGATACATGCTGTAAAATCTAAATTAGAAAAAAGGTACATCTTGATCTATGATTTTTTGTTGAAAAATACTGTTTGAAATTACCATAAATTTCGGACCTATGCATCCCAAAAAATACGCATAAGGTACTTTAGAAAATCAAACAAACATCAAAACAAAATTACTACTTTTCAAGCACTTATAATTTGAATAATTTGTAAATGTGTTTTCAACTGAGATTTTAATGAATTTTAAAAGTCATTTTAAATTGAGGTGTCTCCAATTAATATTTCAATGTAATCTATTAAAATCTAGGTATTCCCAATTCAAATTTAAATCGGATTTTGTAAAATCTAGGTATTTTCAATAATTCGTGGATTTCTAATGATTTCATTAATAAATGGATTTCAACTGATTTGGATGAATTTCAAGCCTAAAAAATACGCGTATCAAACTCTCTCAAAATTTTGTCATTTTTAATGAGACTTTTATGAATTCTTAAAAAAATGTATTTAAATTCACGAAATTAAATTAGAATTATAATATTTTAAAATTCATTAAAATCTGAGTTGAAGACGTCGTCTTGATCTCATATTTGGTTGGAGGGTAACAAATTATGGTCTTAGCCTTCTGGAAAAGAATTCTAATTTTTAATTTCTTCAGCCATTTTTATGTCCCATGTGTAATGAATAATATTATTCATACGTGGTTATCACAAGTTTGTTAATGAGATTGAAGAATGACAAAGATTACAAAGATTACGGAGATTGCATCTACTATAAATACCTCTATAATCGATTGTAAATTATTGCAATTATTCTTGTTACAATATTTAGGATGTATACAATTTCTATTTAATGGAAGAACCCTCAAACGGAAAAATTGTTCAGTCAAAACTTTGATATGGTATCAGAGTTATACCTATAGAAGAAATTACTAAATCCTCTACTATTCTTCAGTTGCTCTTCGGCATTTTCAGGGGCGAATTTCGGCGTGAGTAATAGATGCGATTCCTACGTCCTGTGTGTGGGCTTGACATGTTTTCGGGCAACTCGTGGCCGGTCGACTTCTGGGTAAGCAACAACGTTTCTTTTCCAGTGTTTTTCTGTGGGTAATCGATATGATTCCTGTGTCCCGTGTGTGCTCGACGTGATTTTGGGAGATTCATGGTCTCGGTCGACTGCTTGCGTCCGTTCTGGAACCCATCGCGTCGATCTTTGTTTGGGGCCTTCAGTGAGGGTTGTGTGGGCCTGTGTTGGAGTAGGCCTGCAATTAATTTTGGGCTGATTTTAGGTGTATTTTTGGGATGTGTTGGAGTGGGCCTGCATTTAATTTTGGATTGATTTTGCATTTAATTAATTTTGTGGATTGATTTTAGGTGGCAATTAATTTGTGCCGCAATTTTTTTCCTGTGTGGATTTGTTCTATTTGGGTTATATTTTGTAATTTTCTTTATTAAAAGGTTATGTCGGTTGACGCCTTTTGTGTTAAGTTTACAGTAAAAAATTATTTTATATGATTCAATTCAAGATGTTTTTAAAAGGGAATGAGCTTTGGGGTGATATTGATGGATCATCTAAAGCCCCTGACGATACTAACGATCTCAGTGCATGGGAAACACGGGATGCTTGTATTATCTCTTGGATTTTGGGATCCATGGAGGCTCGTATGGTAAATAATTTACGCTCTTTCACTACTGCTAAGGAGATATGGGATTACTTGAAGCAGATTTATTACCAAGACAATAATGCACGACGATTTCAGTTGGAGTTAGAAATTGCTAACTACACTAAAGGTAATCTTACAATTGAGCAATACTATTCTAGTTTTTTGAACTTGTGGAGCGAGTACTCGGGTATAATTCATGCTAAGGTCCTTGCGTCGGCCTTATCAGCACTACAAGATGTTCAAGAGGTTAGCAAGAGTGATCAGTTTCTTATGAAATTACGAACCAAATTTGAAGTGGTCAAGGTTGGTTTATTGAACCGTGATCCGGTTCCCTCTTTGGATGTGTGCCTGGGTGAACTTTTGTGTGAGGAAAAAGTCTGGCAACCCAAACTGCTATTGGAGTTGATTTTTCTTCTTCTAATGTGGTCACCGTTGCATATGTTGCCCAAGGACGGGGCAATGGTAAACTCTATCTGTGAGGCTTATAATGGTCATATTATTTCCCTTCCACACTTCACCACTGATGTTTAGATCGCTGACATGTTTACTAAGGCAATGACGCGATAGCGTCATCAGTTTCTTGTTGGCAAATTGATGTTTCTTGGTCTCTCAGCATCAATTTGAAGGGGGATGTCAACGAGATTGAAGAATGACAAAAATTACGGAGATTACATCTACTATAAATACCTATATAATTGATTGTAAATTATTGTAATTAGTCTTGTTACTATATTTAGGATGTA
>CAIGRB010015260.1:1391-14903 GCA_903798255.1 Fraxinus quadrangulata
AGTACCCATGGTTTTCCCACCCCCATCTTGTTTAACAAGCTACCTAATCACCCATCCTCACACCAGTCACCTACTTAATTTCACCACATCCTCACACATGCACCCAATTTTTTTGATTTCACACGCAGTCACCCAACCCCTTTTTGTTCAACCCATCTATTCACTCTCCAAATCAAATACAGAGTCATAATTTATTCAAGTATCAAAGGAAAGGGAACTGGAAGTTTTAATTAGAGTTCCTTGGCGGCGGCGACTACCAAGACCAAGAAAAAGAAGCTTCAAACTGCCGTCAAGGGATGAGCAGCCGCGTTGCCACGGAAGCTTTAATAGGGACTCAAGCGGGGAGGTTGGACCTTCGTGCGCTAATGAGACTGATAATTGGGTGGTGATGCTGGCACTTGTTGTGGTGGTGGTGGTGCCGGAACTGCTGTGGTGGTGATGCCGGAACTTGATGTGAGAAAGAGAGAGGGAGAAAGTGTTTTTTATTTTGTTTTTATTTTTATATTTAATATGGTAATTATCAAGTTTCTATTTTACCCCTATTAAATTGGTCAAAGTGCACTATTTCGGTCAAGTTAACTGCCAAATGGATGGAAACCAACCATCCATTTGGACCTCCGCCGCATATTTATTAAAGGTTTGGGACCTATATATAAAGACATGTGCTTTAACATAAGCCTTACGAGTAAATCATCCATAATTATGCTAATCCACATGAAATATTGTAACATCTATTCATTTGATAAAAAAAAAAAAGGACTAATAAAGATAATTAGAAATTTAATATAAGAGAGACACGAGGAAGAATTTTGAAAAGTTGAGATTTGTACAAGGAAATAATATATAAGATATAATAGTAACACACTCTGGTGCAAGAGATAACTCGTCTCCTCAGTAAGTATAAGGGAGAGAAAATGTAATGGTGTAATAAGTTAAAATTAGGTGAGTCTCAGTTCACAAATTTGTCCGAATATTCAATTTCATCCTTAATCTTCCATTCCAATTTGGTGCAACGCGGTTAGATGAGTATTTTGCATCAGTTTGGTGTTTTACATTAATTTGGTGTTAGGGTTGGAGATGCTCCTAGTATTCCGAGTAAAAAAAAATGTCGAATTTAACATGTCAAACTATTATACATTTTGTCATTGTGGAGAGACAATTCCTTTTAAAACTTTATCAATTGATGTTAATTTATGTCGGCGGTTTCTTAGATGTAAGGAGACAAACGTAGTGACCAAAGCGAATCCAAAATATAAAGTATGGTGGCTGGTGTGGAATGAATTGAAGTTCAGCCCCCTATTCGGTGGTAATTTTTTTTCCAAAAAACATTGTTTTGAATAGTGAATTTTTGGAGAATGTGTAGTTAAAAGATAGGAAAAAAAATTTGGATTTACATGTAGAATATTTTACTTTTTTTTTAATGTGTGGTTGAAAATAAGTGTGTAAAGAAAAAGAATTTTGAAATAATGAAAAACAAATAGGGGGTGGATGAGCAACATGAAACAAATATTTATGTTGGATGATTAAAGTTTAATGACCACATTGGCACCGATTTATAGGCACTGAGACCAGTTGGACTTTTTACACAATTTTCTAGATAATGATTTGTTTATTGTGAAAAATTACACATTTTCGATATTTACAATATAGAGCATTTGTATTCTCGATCTTCGATTTATGCATTTGAGACCTTAAATTTTTGTCTTTGTAACACTTTAGCCTCTATGAAAAGAAATTGTCATCTCACACCTATAGTTGTTCAGGCTTTTACCAATACAAGTCGATGTGCTTAATAACTCGGGCATCTAGCCATCATTCATTGGCAACATAGCTCATATTGCTAAGGCTCGAGCTATATGGCAAGAGTATGCAGTGCAACAGTTTTAATTGCAGGCAATACGTAACCAAGCACATTTCACCCAAGGCTAAAATATACATTTAATGCCAACATATGCTTCTATCAAGGTATGGATGAAATGATTGTAAGAAAAAAATTTAATCATAATCCACATTTATGATTGTAAGAGAAAAATGAAACGATAATAATTCCAGATGTAGGTATTTAGATTTGGGGGTATTACATTAATAAATCGAGCACTCATTGGCACATAAAAGAACTTCCAAGTTTACAAATAGTAATCATTACCCTATAATGGATATAGGTAATTCATAAGACAAACTTTCAGGTGCACTAATGTCATTACTCCCTATTTGACATTCGTCCTGATCAAGATAAATCGCTATAGAGTAACTGACTCTACAACCCAAGTAGAGTGTCAATCTCTACTAGCTTGTCTAGAACAAATTACTATTGATGGAAACATTAGTTACATCTTTTGCAATTCTTTAATAAGTAACTAGCTCATATTATCACATTGCGATCGATGACTCCTAATTGCTTTATTCAATTTAATAAGAATAAATGAGCAAATATTTATTAATTAACAAACTAATAAATTATAGTTATGTCTTAACCCTATTGGAACCTAACCCCACAACTCTTTCCTCTTATTTTGTCTAATAATATGCATTAAAATGATAAAAGAGGTTTAATAAATTAAGGGCATTTACTTGCAACCATTACATACAGTCAGTATTATATGATTGCTCTTTCTGGGGAAGAGGGAATTAAAAAATTAATGGCTGAGTGTAATGCTCTAAGGGTGGTTCAAAGCTTGAGCCAGATTATTCTTAGCAATCAATACTTTAATTTTATTTGATATTACAACTATAATGAAGGATGTGGGTTATGGATTGTGTTATATTCCTAGAATTGGGAATAAATCAGCTCATAAACTCACACTTTGTGATTACTCTTGTAATGACTGTATTCTCCTTTTTTTCTTTTTTTTTTTTCGTCAACGACTTGTGACGAGATTTCTTAATAAAATGTGAATGCTTTGATTTTAGAGAGAAAAAATAAAAATACGAAATGTGTGGTTGAAAAGTTGAAGATGTGCTTGAAAAAAGGACATACTAGAATTTAATTTAGATAAAAAAAATTGAAGAAATGTATGATTGAAAAGTTGTAGGTCTTACGAAATATGTGGTTAAAATTATTCCGCTAACATTGATTTAGATTACAATCTAAGCCCTATTCGACACACATTTTTTTAAAAATACATTGTTTCAAATTTATTTTCAACCATACATTTTTCAATAAAATAATATTTTATATCACATCAATACCTTTTTCTTACTTTTTAACCATATATTTCTCATCATATCATTATTTAAAATACATTTTTTCCTCAATAATATCCATCAAATACACCCTAAATTTTAATCCCTACAATATATGGACTATATATACCATGACATCAAATTCATAATCAGTTGCTCGCCAAAGTAATTAAGTCCATGTTTAGGCTCCATTTTAATGTGATTTTTGGAGAAAATATATTTTGAAATAATGATTTTATGGAGAATATGTGTTTAAAATAGAAGAAAGATTTTGAGTTTACGTATAATATTATTTTATGGAAGAATGTGTTATTGAAAATGAGTTTTGAAAAAAATGCATTTTGAAAATAATGGAGCACAAACAGGGGCTAAGATAAGTTGTGCGATTTTGCCACTATATTAGATACAAGTGAAATGTCTCATCAAAACTATGTTTAAAGAATCATGTTATTTGTACAATTTTGATTGATAACTCATACTTCACAACATCACGCTCAATCATTTCAAAAATATTTTTAAAATGAATGATTTAAATTCAACAACAATTGTACAAGTTAATTCATGTTTAAACTTGTTATATGAACTTTTTTTTTTATCATCTCTATTCCATGTAACCATCAAAGTTGTGTTAAAATTCGCATAATCATATGCAACATAATTTTAGGGTGATTGAGACTATTCGCATAATCCCTTTTTTTTATATATATCTTTAAATAAAAACCGAATACAAAAGAAAATTTATTATAAATTATAAATTTCTAGAAGATTTTACAATATTATTATCCCGTCATTAATGTACCCAACTCTTTATGTCTTTTTATATCCTTTGGCACCCGTATATTTGTCGCATTATATGTGCATGTTTGCCTCGTGGCACGTGCGGTGATAAAAATACAAAAATGCTTACCTCTGCGTCACAACGTGTGCTAAATGCTAATAATAAATAGGCCAAAATTGTAAACAGTCTACTCTTAGGGGTTTAAAGACTATTTAAAATTAAAAATATATATTTCACTTTTCATATTGACTTGTAGATGTTTTGAGTAATTTGAAACGTTTTGAAGGGTAATTTGGTCAAGGAGCTTAACACGTGTTAACTTTAATATATCCTCAATCACACATGGCGGTTTTCCAGGACGGACTCGCATGCAATTGGACACATATATGTATGTCGTAAGGCAAATGGAGAAGGGTGTTTTTGACGTTTGAGCACACACTTAAATGTTTTTCACCAACTACGGTGTCACTCTCACCAGCTAATTAACCATCCACCACTCGCAAGCCTTCTGCTTTCGGCGCGTGGTGTGTACGATTTACCAAGGCTCAAAACGCGAAGAATAAAATGTCCAATATACCCTTTTTTGTTATTTTGTAAAATGTGATGGAAATGAATATTTCAATAGATTGTTTCTAAGGTTACGCTATTTTTAATTTTTACAAGTCTATGCTATGATTTGTTCATGTAATTAACGAAAAAGAATAAATCAATTTACCTATTGTTGAACATATTGTACAATGCTAAATTAGACTATATTCGAGACATCCAAACCAGAATTGTGATTGTCACATTTTTAAAGATATTAAGTTCCTGTTTGGTTTAGTTAAAAATTAAATTTTTAATAGATTTTAATAAAATTTGATAAAAAATATGTGATTGAAAATTTGATGAAAGATGTAGTTTCTAAAAAATTATTAATTGAAAATAAATTTTAAAAAATGAACGTCAAACGGGCGCTAAGAAAGTTAATTACTTCAATGAAAGTGTGTAATATGTTCTTTAGTTAATAGTGCGATAGGCATGTGCTTAAAAAATCTTTTACACATTGAAATATATTAAAGTTGCAAAGTAGTAAGAATTAGAATAAAATCTTTGTACAACTCGATAATGACATTATTTGCATAATTTTAATTCAGTAATAGCTTTTATAAATGTTCCGTTTAAGAATTTCTACTTTAATTTTATTTTAAGAAATTTTCATGTTGTCTTTTTCAAAAAAAGAAGAATTGCAATAAAAAAAATAAACTCAAAATACCCATTACATTTACCGCGGTGAAATGTTAGAGCAAACACAAGAAAACGCGTGAGAATAACAAATTTATAAAATTATACAAGTGACGTAGTTGTTCTAAGAAGAACAATTTATTTCTTCTCCACCGATAAATGATACTCTAGAGTAACATCGATCTGTAGAGTCTTTCACCTTCACATCTTCGTTCTTTTACAAATCAATCCTCTCTCGTTCTCAACCTTCGCAAAAATCACGTCACCCACATATTCATGTTGTCTGTTACTCTTTACACTGTGGATGGCAGAACTTCTTGTATATCGTCTTACTATCAAATTTTCACTAATTGTAAGACCAAGATTAAATGGTTTTACGGCAAATAGTTGCATCTCTCTCACCTGTAATACAACTATAGTTACTGCATATATAACTATATCTCTTTTCACAACTCGCGAAATCCTCATACAACCACATGATTTTCAATTACACATAAAAAAATCCAACCAAAAATATCCTCAACATCGATGTTACCACTTGTAGACATAAGAGTATTTTCGTATTCAAGAAAGACAATGGACTAGCATATACGGCAATGTCTCCACATCGAGCACAAAATTAAGTATGGGGTTTCTATTTATGCTGTGTTATTTCTAAACTTTGTTACGTGTCTTTTGGTAGTATCAAAATGTCGATTTTCTATTTAATCTATTATCATTAGCGTTATGCGTTTTGCAAGATGTGTTTGTAATAACTTGACTTTAATTGTTGGCAAGTGGTAGTGTCAAAATTGAAAGAAATACACTAGTATAAAACTATCTTTTTTTTTCCTACCACGTAAATGATCAAAAAGCCATATTTATGACGATTCGCAACCATACTGATAGAGGCTTCAAAATTTGGCCTGGATATGCATCTCTTGTTTAAGGAATGAGTTTATCTCCAGTTTTGTATATTTTGCACAAATAAATTTCTTTTACACGAGAGCTAATTTGAATAAAAAATTTCTATTATTGATATGATAAAAGAACAATACTTACGGTTATTTGAAATGTAATGAATCATAAGTATAAGTCTCTTGTCACATCAACGATGAGAAATTTTTATTCTGTGCATCGAAACAAAAGATCAATTTCATTTTTTATACAATAGTTAAATAGTTAAAAGTGGAATTGAATTTAAAAATCGATAATGAAATTCAAACTCACAAGATTGCCGCCATTGACGTTTCTATTTTATTACTATACATTGTATTCCCCAAACCTGGTAATATGTAAATCTCATTCATGTGCACGCTGTCTGAAAGAGCGTGGACTTTAATCACCCTCCTCGTACAATCCTTTTTAACGACGAACAACACAGAACCCTGTAATTTCCTTCCAAAACCGGGTGCTTAAAATAAAACCAAACAGTGATAGCGGCACAGTTTGTACTTTTCTCTACTCCCACCTTCAGTGCGTCTAATTTCACCAAACGAATTTTGAACATTTTCGAAGTTTTCCCTTTTGTGATCACGAACACCCCCCACCCTTCGCTGTTTAAATCAAACCAATTCATCGATCACACAATCTTAAGCTTTTCTCTAACGAGGATTTCTCTGCATCCTTCCGTCTTTTTTCCTATTCAGCTTTTTTAATGGTTTCTTGAAACAGTACCAGTAGCAGAAGCAAAACCCTTTATGGAGCTTGCACATTTCTGTGCATTGATTGCAGCCTTTTGGATTCCTCTGGAATCTTGAAGCAAAATCGGAAGCGCCCATCCCCCCCTTCAATTTTGGTAAATTTTTCCTGTTAATAAGCTGGTACCTGGTTTTTTTTTTTCTCGAATTTTCTTGTTCATTCTTTCTTCAAATTTGTTCTAGAATTTTTGGAGTTACGATCATGGAACGTTTTATGCGGCAAAATTGGGATATATATAGACAGCAACCTCCTAGGAAAAGATCACAGTACAAGAAGCCAACCTGGGGTACTAATTTTCTTAGTTGCAATTGTGTTTATTGATGATTTTATGTTTGCATTTTATAGAAATATTCTTGTCATACAATGTAAATCAATTTTGTTGAGATGCTAATGTATGCTGTTTATCTTTTGTTGTTTTATGTTATTGATGGCTCCATTATATGGTGCAGGGTCCACAAAGGTTGAATTTTTTTCAACTTTAGTCGAAATGAGGGTTCAAATCTGCATTTAACAAGTCATGTTATTTTGAGATTTCATTGTTTTTATTTTAAGTTATGAAATGTATGCTCTGATTTTGATTTATTTTCTCTTTTGGCTGCTATAAATCCGAGCCCCATTGACATTTTTATTAATATACATGTTGGTTTATTAATATTTTTCCCTAGTTTTTGGTTTATTCTTATCTGATTAGCCTATTAAAATTTTAAATGGAAGTTGCCAACAGCTTCTCCATAAGTGACAAAGATTGAGGCCTTAGGACCAAGAGGTCTTGTTCAAGTTCCATCAGTGTTCTCTTTTTATTTTTTTTAAATTATTATTTTTACTTAGTTCATTGTCCCATTATTGCATTTGTTTGTTTATTATTGATCTCATTGTCAAAATATTCTCAATTTTGAACTCGTGTATCACTCACAAGGAAAAAAGGAATAAGAAAAATTCTTCATCATTTGCTGGTGTTTTCCTTTGCCAGAATTTGATTACTTTTATTTATCTAGGCGTGCTATGTTTATATGATGTAGGATGTATTGTTGAATGGATGGAAGAAGAGTTGGATCAAAATGGGGAAAAAGTCATAATGCAGAGATAATATCCGAATTCTGGTTTGGGCTCATAATACTATTTCAGAAAGAGGATAACGATACGAGTAAAACTCATCACTACGCCATGACGTACGATGGATTTTGGCCATTCGAGTTCAATCAGAATTTGAAATTGTTTTTTGAGTTTTAATGCTATTTTTCTCAATTCGTTTTTTTTCGAATTTCTTCCAATTTTAGTTTGTTTTAACCAGATTTTCATGTAAACTCTTATAAATAAAGGATTAATTCATCGTTTTTTTTAATTATCTTATATTAATAAAATTTGTGTTCTCCTGAAGATTAAGGATTTTTTGGATTTGTTGATGGTGGTTGAACAACTTTTCGAAATTATGGATGTGTTGGGGGATAAGTTGGTTAAGATGGTGGCGTTTCGTTTGAAATCGACAGCGATAGTATGGTAGGATTAATTACAGAATACTTGGAGGAGACAGGGAAATGGTCGGATTTGAATTTGGAGAAAGATGAAGCAGTGTATGATGGGTCAGATTTTACCTGCTGATTACAGACAGACTTTGTATCGTATGTACCTAGGATGCATGTAAGGTAGTCACACAGTTTCGAATTATACCAATGAATTTATGCGGTTGGCAGAGCGGAATAACCTGTCGGAATCTAAAAGTTAAAAGGTAGCCATGTATACTAGTGATTTGAAGGTGGCTATTCAGGATAGAATTGGGTTGCAGAATATTTAGTGTTGCAAGAAGCCATTAACATGGCGACGAAGGCTGAGATGATGGAATTTGATAAGAGGGCGACCACTTATAGGAGAGTTCTCTCACCTGCTAGACCATCATCGTCCGTTCATTTGGGTAAAAGAAAGGTTCTACTACAAACCTCAGCCAACTCTAACAGGAACAATGTTGACAACAGTAGCCGGTTTGAAAACAGAAGTCAAACTCGAGACATACCTTAGAATGCAAATCCGTACGCTAAGCATCCATGAGATATTGGTTATAGATGTCGGGAACTTGGGCATCGTTCCAATAATTGCCCAGAAGGAAATTAGGTCAATTTGGTGGAACTAGAGACAGTGGACGAAGAAGAGGATACTGAGGTAGAAAATGGCATGCAAGAGTTGATTTTGTTGTTGAGGAATGTGTGGAAATGCTTACTTTGATATTACAATAGATCTTTTTGTCATCTAAGGAGAAAGGGCAACGTCACTTCATTTTTCGGTCTCTTTGTTCTCTTAAGAATAAGGTATGTCTAGTGATTGTGGACAACGGAAGTTGTGAAAATTTTGTATCGAAGAGGTTGGTAAATTTGTTGAAGTTACCTACTGTGAACCATCCTAAACTTTATTCTCTTGGTTAGGTGAAGAAACGTCTTTCTGTTCAGGTCGTTCATGACAGTTTGATGTGGATTCAATTCTCAAAGGGCGTGATATCATAAGATCGCTGTGGTTTATCTCAAACAGGCGGAGAAATATACTTGACACCAAATCGAGAGTTTCTTTACCCTTATAAGTGATGTGAAGGAGATTGTAAAGTTTGTAAGAGAATTTGATTGCTTTTATCCGGTTGTGGATAAGGGGATTTTTACAGTAGATAAGGAAGATGAGAGTGTTCCATCTGAGGTACAAGAAATATTAACATAATTTGAAGATTTAGTTTCCAATGAATTGTTAAATGAGTTACCACCTATAAGGAATATTCAGCATCAGATTGATTTGGTTCTCAGGGCTAGCCTTTTGTTGTATATGTGACTCATATAGAGTGAAACACAAGTGACATGTGTATTTTCTTGTATGAGCCCTAAAGTCTTGTATGTGTTAGGGTTAGTATAAATACTAATGGTGTAACTCTATTATTCATATTGAATAAAATTTTTGTTTCGCTCCTTGTGGATGTAGGTACATTGCTAAACCACGTAAATACTTGTGTTGATTGCTTTATTCTTTTTGCTTAAAATACAACACCTTCAAAATTTGCCTCATTATCGAATGAGTTCGAAAGAGAATGAGATTCCGAAGGAGTAAATTGAGGAGCTGTTGAGGAAAGGATTCATAAGGGAAAGTATGAGTTTGTTTGCAGCACCCGTCCTCTTAGTACCAAAGAAGGATGGGAAATGGTGTATGTGTGTTGACAGTCGTGCCATCAACAAGATAACAATGAAGTACATATTTTTCATTCCACAGATGGAGGACATGTTAGATATGCCTGAGGGCTTTACCATTTTTTCAAAAATAGAATTTCGCAGTGGCTACCACCAGATCTGTATCAAACCTAGGGATGAACGGAAGACTGCCTTCAAGAGTAAGAATTGACTTTACGAATGGTTGGTGATGACATTTGAACTTTCAAATGCCCCAAGTACCTTCATGAGATTGATGAACTAGGTTTTTCGTCATTTCTTTGGGTCTTTTGTAATTATTTATTTCAATAACATACTCATTTATAACAAGTTCAAAGAAGATCACTTGGTTCAATTGTGGCAAGTCCTAGATGTTCTGAAGGAGAATCAGTTGTACATTAACTTGAAGAAATGCAATTTCTATACACGTAAACTATTGTTCCTAGGCTTTGCGGTTGGTGAAGAGGGTCTATAGGTGAATGAAGAAAAGCCAAGAGCAATTCAAGATTGTCCAATACCAAATTAGTTTATAAAGTAATGAGTTTCCATGGTTTGACAACTTTTTATAGTTTATTTATCAGGAATTTTAGCACTATTGTGGCACCACTCACAGAATGTTTGAAGAAGAGGATATTCAGTTGGGGAGAGGAGTAAGATATGAGTTTCACCTTATCAAGGAAAAGTTATGCACAACTCCAATATGTCTTGCCAAGTTTCAAGAAGATCTTTGAGATAGAGTGATGCCAGTGGTGTGGGTGTGTTGGGGCTGTCCTTTCATAAGAGGAGACATATGGCTTTCTTTTCAAAAAATTGAGTGATGCTAGGCAGAAGTGGAGTACTTATGAGCATGAATTTTATGCAGTGGTGAGGGCTTTGAAGCAATGGGAACACTACCTCATGTAAAATGAGTTTTATGTTGTTCATTAATCACCAAACCCTGAAATTTATTCATAGTAAAAAAACATATAAGATGAATGCATGCTCGGTGGGTAACTTTCCTGCATAATTTTCTTTTGTGATTAAACATAAATCTAGGAGTTCGAATAGAGTTGTTGATGTTCTTAGTCGGAGAGTCTCGTTGTTAGTCACACTGACATAGGAAATTGTTGGATTTGAGTACCTAAAAGAATTGTATGCAGATGATCCTAACTTTAAGGAGATTTGGAGCAAGTGTGTGAATCATGAAGTAGTGACAGATAAATTAGTGGTATATATTTGTTCAAGGGTAATTAGCTTTGCATTCTCGTTTCATCTCTACGAGAAAAGTTGATTTGAGATTTAGATGGTGGAGGTTTAAGTGGACATTTGGGGCGTGACAAGACAATAGCCAGTGTAGAAGCTAGGTATTATTAGCTACATTTGAAGCAAGATGTTGGAGTTATAATCAGAAAATGTTATACTTGTTGGTGTCAAAGGGTCAAGTATAGAATACCGAGTTGTACATGCCACTTCGTGTTCTTCGGAGCATATGGAAAGATCTTGCTATGAATTTCGTTCTGAGATTACATCGTACTCAACGTGGCGTAGATTCTATTTTTTTGGTGGTTGATAGGTTTTCCATGATGGTTTACTTTATAGCTTGTCGGAAGACCTCATTTGCATCAAATATTGCCAAACTATTTTTTAGGGAGGTTGGTCGATTGCATGGAGTTCTCAAATCTATCATACCAGATCGGGATAGTAAGTTTGTAGGACACCTTTAGATTACATTGTGGAAGTTGTTTGGGATGAGTTTGAATCGAAGTATCACTGTCCATCCTCAGACTAATGGACGGATCAAAGTCACTAATTGTACCCTTGGAAATATGGTTTGAAGCGTTTGTGGAGATAAGCTCAAACAGTAGGATCTTGCATTACCTCAAGTCGAGTTTGCATACAACAGTACAATTCATAGTGCTACAGGCAAGTCCCTATTTGGTACAGATGTTCCTTACCACGTGGATTTGGTGAATTTGCCGAGGGACAATAGTGAGAGTGTGGCTGCTGAACATCTGGTAAAAGAGGTGCTAATAGTCTGTGATGAAGTAAAACAGAAATTGGAGAAAACTAATTGCAAAGTATAAGGCAGCGATAGATTCACATTGACGAGACAAACAATTTCAGGAAGGAGATTCAATGATGGTGTTTTTTAAAAATGAGAAATTTCTCTTTGGTATTTACAACAAGCTAAAACCAAGAAAGTATGGACCTTTCAAAAATCTTAAACGGATTAGCAACAATGTCTACATTTTTTATTTACCAGCTTCTATGGGTATTTCTCGAACGTTCAATGTGGCAAATTTGTATGAGTTCCATAAAGATAATGAGCCTTTTATACACAGATTATAACTCGGAATCGAGTTCTTCAAAGGTGGAAGGAACTGATGTAGGACATATTGTTGAATGGATGGAAGAAGAGTTGGATTAAAATGGGAAAAAAATATTAGTGTAGAGAGAATATCTGAATTTCGATTTGGGCTCATAATACCATTTTGAAAAGAGGACGATGATATGAGTAAAACTCATCGCCACGCCATGACGTATGATGGATTTCGGCAATTCGAATTTGTTTAAGACTCAAAAATAGTTTTTTAAGTTTTGGTGCTATTTTTGTCATTTAGTTTATTTTAAATTCTTTGAGATTTTAGTTTGTTTTAACTAGGTTTTCATGTAAACCCCTATAAATAAAGTGTTAATTTATCGTTTTTGATTATCTTACATTAATAAAATTTGTGTTGTTAAGGTTTTCGCTTGAATTCCTTGTTTTGCACTGCGTCATTATATGTTATCGTATTGATGTGTTCCAATATTTCATTGTTATCATATATTCTCCGAGTTGGCCATGATTTATTTCGTTTTGTATTTGTATAATCATGTAATTTGCCTTCGTCTGTCTGTTTTCGAGTTGGTGATTTACGGTCTTTTTTGATATTGGCGTTCTCATAGTATTTTGTTGTCATTCAATTTTTCGTATTTTTCATCATTTTGCTTCCTGACTATAATTCTCTCTTTGTGTATTTTCCTTTAGTAGAAAATGATCTTGTAATCTTATTTATGCATGTTGTTGGCAGCCTGCAGTACCTTTATGGGAGAAAGAATTCTGCAAAGTGGTAGGTTCGCTAGATTGGAATATGTTTCTACGTAAGAAGAAGTTTGTTCACTTATACGATAATGTGATTAACTGGGATGACTCTGAAGGTAAAGAGGCATTTCAAAATGCCAAGACACGATTTTGGTCAGAGAAACATGGCGTTCCCTGTGAAATACCATTGCCTGATTCTGATCTTTACATTGACGAAATAGATTGGGATTTGAAAAATGATTTTGAATTGCCACCTGACCTTGATGTTGATCCTGTGTTCTTTGATTCGGACGAAAACCATGAGCTAGTTGTCGTTTTTGGAGATTCATTCTTTATTAACCAAGCATTTTCTCCCAGTAGCTGAGGTGACTATGAAGAGAATATGATAATACCGACTCCTTCCACTTCTGCAA
>CAIGRB010015261.1:2379-43101 GCA_903798255.1 Fraxinus quadrangulata
AAAAATAAAAAAATAAAAAATAATAAAAATTTGATAAATTCTAAAACTTTAAAAATAAAAAAATTTGAAAAATAAAATCTGAAATTCAAAAAAATATAAAATAAAAATTGTAAAAAAATAAATAAAAATAGTTCAAACTTTTAATGGTTATTTATATAGAATTTCTAAATATAAAGTTATAAATAAATACAAATAAAAATTCTCGATGCATGTCATTGATTGTTATTTTTTGTTTCCCATGTTTTACTTTTCTAGCTATTTAAAAAAATATTGTAATTTACTAACTTTAAAAGGTATACATTACATATATTAACCTAAAATTGTTCTATTTTACTTAATAATCAAATTTTAAGAAAAAAAATTGTTGTAAAATAGTTTTTCAAAAATTTCAAACGTGTTTCTAGTTTTATGTTTTGAAAAACATTTTTTTAGAATAACAAACCAAATACATTTTTAACAGTTTCAAAATAGACCCTAAAAATAGGAAATTGAAAATAAACTCAAATCTCAAAATTGAAATACAAATGAAATAGACTCTAAGCGTTTGTTTATGTGATATTTTTCCTATTGAATTTTTTTTTTTTTAAATTTTATAGAACTTGTGGTTAGAATGTAGTAAAAAGTTATAGATATCATAGAATGTACAGTTAAAAATAATTCGAATTTTTTTTATAAAAAACCGCTTTCACATAAATCCTAAGGATTTAATTGATTTAAATTTTGAGACAACGTAGTGCAAGAAAATGAACACATGAACAAACAACTAATAGATTTTTAAGTGTAGAATATTACCAAGTCAGACTCGTAAGAAATGAATTGGAGATGGAAAAAAAAAATCCGTTCAATCCAATACTTATAATCATTTTATAAAGAGAACATGGATTCTTCTTAACAAATTGAAAAAAATAAAAATAAAAACAAAAACACAAAAAAAAAAGGGGGGGGGGGGGGGGGGGGGGGGGGGGGGGGGGGGGGGGGGGGGGGGGGGGGGGGGGGGGGGGGGGGGGNATTCTTGAATGTGAAATTTTAATTAACTTATAATTAGAATCATAACACTAAAATGCATAAATGAAGAGGAATATTAATTAACTGAATGTGAATGTTAATTAATTGAGAATTAATATCAAGGAATTCATACATTAATGAAAGCATACAAATGAATGAATCCGTAAGATTTATATATACATTGATGGTAATTAAATGATTAAATAAATTAAATACATATTGAAAAACGAAAAGTAAAGTATTATTCAAATAATTGAATTATAGTAGTGTTAGAATAGTGTAAAAAATTATTATCACTTGATATGATATTTAATATATTATAGATAAGAAACAAGGATAAAAAATAATTTTATTTATGAGCATTGCATGGTAGTTGTAGTTTACAAATTAGCTAGTTTTCTCATCATGAATTGTAATCTAATCTTGATACTCGAGAAAAAGTTGTTCAGTGAGATATCACAAATGTATGTGATCGTTAACAGGTAATATATTATGCGAGTTAAAAGTATCATTTCAATGAGGAATGAACATTAGTTTGAATTATATTGATTCAAAATAATATGAAAATATAACCAGATTAATTGATGAAGTGTTTGTTTTTATTGTTAACCACTAACAACTATTCTAATAACTACTTATATGCACGTGAAGAATGTTTTGAAAAAAAAAAAAGAAAAAAGGTTATATGCACATTGTACCAAGTTTAGCCTTGCTAGAGATGCAAATACAACAAAAAATAAAAAATTTGAATATTAATCTTTCAGAAACTATAAATGCTAGAAGATGAAAGAGAATCAATTTTGCATCCCTTGAATTCCTTCAAATAAGTCTTCAATTGATTTTGGATTTTTCCTTGCTTTAGATCTTCAATTCCAAGGACTAAATATTCAATCTCTTGATTGATACTCTTTCTAGCCTTCTTCACCACGTTATATAATAAAGAATGATAGATTTCTCATCCCAAATTAGGTTAAAATCATGGTTAAATTGCTTTTTGGAAGATGGACAAAATTAAAAAAGAAAAAGAAAATATTTCTCCTGAATTTTACCATGTGGTCGCATGGTGAAGGGAGCTTTGATAGCATGGTATAGTCGAATTATATTATGCTTCTCTTTCAAAATGCCTTGACATTGCAAGGCGTTTTTTTACCTTGCGATCTCGAGGTATAACCCCTTTTCAATAGTTGCACTTTGATCCTCATTTTTAGTTTTCAATTCAGTTCAAGTTCCTTATATTTTCAATTTAGGCCCTTCATCTTCCAAATGTTGCATTACCATCTTTGAATAATGCACAAAGCATGTTCTTTTTGCCCGATTTTCATTTTTTCATTCTTTTCTTCAAAATTTCGTCCGAACATCGAGTTTGACCTAAACAAAAAAATATTTAAATAAGATTAAACAATAATTCCCTTAAAGTATATCACTTGTTCACAAATTTACGATTTCATACAAAGCCAAATTATGGGAACTTACATTAATGTTCTATTTTGAAGGATAAGTTTTTCTTGTAGAATCTAACAACTAGAGAAATCAAACATGTCTTCCAAGTGAAGTTGATTCCAACTATACTCTCTCTAGCCTATTGCCATCTCTAAATCCTGGTGGCCAATTTTCTATAATATTGTCGAACTTTTATATATTCTATATACTTGGGATTAATTATTGCTTTCAAAATTATGATGGTGTTATTTGCAGTTAATTTATTTGAGCTTTCTACCTATCTAATATATGCACACAAGTAAGTACACAAAATCTCATAGTTTGACCAATCAATACGAGGTTAAAATGCTCAACAAGCCAATGAAAACTCATCTTAATTACATTATATCGATCAATCATACATATCAAAGACATGAGACAACAAACTTGATCAAACCATTCTTCAAAGCCACCAATTAAGGTTGCTTGAGTGGGACGGAAGTTGTTGTGAGTTCTCATGTACGTGACATGTATCGATGCAGAAATAAGGTTGGTTGACTAACTAGCTTGCCAAAGAACATTCATTTAGCCCCCGTTTCAAACCCTTTTTTTTTTTCATTCTATTTCTCATTCTTCGTTTCAACCACACATTCTATCAATAAAATAATATTACACATAAATGTAAAAATTCTCCTTACTTTTTAACCACACAATCTTCCATCAATCACTATTCCAAAAATTCTTTTTTACCCAAAATGGGTGTCAAACAGGGGCTTAATATTTGTACGACTTACTTAAGATATACGATACTTAATTCGATAAATTCTACTCCAATATAATAACGCTAATTAAAGTTGACTTAATTTATTCTCTACCGATTTTTCTAATCAGTTAAATCCAAACAAATGGAATAGATGATCTTCTTGAATCTACATTCAACTTAACTCGACCAAGTCGAGATAAATCGAGAGGAGTCAAGTTTTTAGTAATTTTTGTTCTCAACTGACTCGGGACAACTTGAATGCATGAATTAGGGCTATTAGAGTATCTTCAAGAGACTCTTTAAACATGAGATATTTTCTATTTTAAAGAGTCAATATTTAAAATCATGCTCAAATAGACTCTTTAAATTAACATTTTAATTTAGAGAGTCTCCCTATAATTAAATACATTCAAAGTGTTTCAATTCTCAATGTATGAAAATAATAAAATAATTTAAAGGAAAGCTAGTTAAAATAAAAGATAAACAAAAATAATAAATATTTTTTGGAAGTAGTAAAATCAAGTGTTAAATATAAAAAATTTGTTGGAGTATTTCAAAATTTTAACTCTCTAAATTTATAGATACTCTCTAAATGAGACTCTCCAAATAACTCACTCTCTATAATTAAATGCATTCAAAGTATTTTAATTTTCAATGTAGGAAAATAATAAAATAATCTAAAGAAAAGTTAGTTAAAATAAAAGATAAAGAAAAATAATAAATATTTTTTAGTAGTAAAATTAATTAAATATAAAAAATTTGTTGGAGCATTTCAAAATTTTAACTCTCTAAATTTCTAATTTATAGATACTTCTCCAAATGATAGAATATGCTCCTTAAAAATAGAGAATCTCTTGAAGACGTTCTTAGATCAATTATAAAAATATTTTTATACAGGTCATATGAATTTTTTTTTTTTTTTTTTTTTTTTCCAGAATGCAGAGAGTCAAATTTTAGTTACCCCATAACAAAGACAAATCTAATCACCATGTGCATTTAATTCCAATAAATTGAAGGGAAAATCTATGTTCGCAGAAACCGACTTGAATGATTATACCGACTCAGTATTTTTCCTCGTATTGAATTTCAACGTGGAAGTAGACAATTCGTTTGTTGTTTAGTTTAAGAAACAGCCAAGTGGCTGTATCCTTCACCATAGATTACTTAAGTTTGCTTGCACTTCCATAGCCCAATTCATTACTTTATTTTGCTTTGCAAAATCGTATAGAAAGTTTTTCTCCGCAGTAAATTTTTCCTTGGACCAGAAAAGCCCTTTAAATTAGATAAAATACTAACATTTGTTGTGTATTTCCAGGTGATTTCTCGATTTTATGTGAATAATGTTTTGCCCTTTTGCTTATGTGGGAATCCCTAAAATCTCGTCTTCTTAGGTTGTCTTTTTGCCTATGATCTGTGGGCTGATGCTGAAACTGAACTGCTTTTGAGATGAGGTTAGAATTTTGGGCTTGATTTCAAGTCCATCCCGATCCAGTCCTGATATTGCCTGTTTATTAAGGAAATCAAACTTTATTTTTTTTACTGTTAATTTTTTATGGACGTTTCTATCTACTGGGATTGTGTGGAACTAATTTTAGATAGAAGCACATACTGTTTCTGGGTTATTGTGCTAAACTTGAAGTCGGTTTTACTTCTAATATGGATATATAGATTTGGGTTTTTGGAGTAGAGAATTTTTATCGATGCAGGTTTTATTGATTATTACAGGCAGCAGCGCTGGTGGCACCCTTTTAGGGGCTGCTGCCTCTGCTTCCATTTCGGCAGCACCATGAGTGCCACGGTCGGAGGTGGTGGGGCTGCCGGAGATGGTAGGACTATATGGTGGTCACATTTTAGGTTTGATAAATGAGTCAATTTTTCACTCTTGGAGATATCTTTGTAATTTGGGCCTATCTTTTATGGTTGAGCCTTTATTTAAAGATTGGCGACCCAAAATTAAAATTGTGAACATTTTGAGTCCATCAAAAAAGAGTAGCAACAAAGATTATAGAAGATTTTGCTTGGATTGTGGCCAATGAGATTCTTTAATTATTGTTGTATTTTTATTCTCTAGGATGGACCATAATTGTTTATTTTTTTTATTTATTGATTTTACCATTTTGAATGGTAAATTAATGAATGCTGATAATTTCATGTAGATTAAATAATAATGTCACGATTCGTTAAATTCATATGCATTTGTATCTTATATTTTTTTTTACTATTCTAAATTTATTGAAAATAGTAGAAAAATTATCTTCAATAATGTTGTTTCATTATTATTTATATTTGGTTGGCGAATAATGAAAGGAAAACCAACGGATCAAAATACTAAGTAGGAGAAGTTTATAGGCAGGTATAATTGCACAGGCTTCTTCGTTATCCAATTGATTATAAAAATATGCAGTACATTATTTTAGATTAATTAGAATTGGACTTATTGAAAGGATATTTCAAAAATGAGATATTGGATGATCATCCTATAGATAACATCTTACTTATTTCGGATATTTTAAAAATTATTAACATAGGTTTATACACTTATAAGTGAAAATTTTGGAGGACTTTCTATAGAAAATCTAGATAAATTATTCATAGGCTAAAAATAATAAATCCTTATTTTTATTGTAGCATGAATGCCTAACTTAATAAAATGAGTGAGAGTGACTCAACCTAGTCGACAATTATAGTGACCTTTTAAAGAGGGCGTGTAAGGTTGCAATGGAAATTTTGGAGGACTTCCTATAGAAAATCTAGATAACTTATTCATAGGCTAAAAATAATCGGTCCTTATTTTTATTGTAGCATGAGATGCCTAGCTTAATAAAATGAGTGAGAGTCTCTCAACCTAAACGACAACTATAGTGATCTTCTAAAGAGGGCGTGTAAGGTTGCAATGGTTTAAGGTCTTTGATTATAAAATATAGTTTCGAAACTATATTTTGCGTACATACTTGTATGAATCATACAAAGATTATTATTCATTTTATTAATTTGCGAATTGTTAATTTTATGAAAAAATGTTGCTTAATCCACTATCGGTTATACAACAAAAACCAACTCGTAAGGGAGAACTATGTTGCCTGGAAAATGAATCTTAGCATTGTCCTATGCTGAAAACACAAATTCATGCTAAGTGAATTTTTTCCTGAGATCCTATTGATGAATCCACATATTCTTATAAAGTTGCATATAAAAGTAATGTTATTCTGATGAGATTATTGGTTGCTACATTTTGGCATCTGTAAAATGTGTTGCTATAGAAACATTAGAACATGGCAACCATTTTTGATATGATGGAGAGTTTTTATGAGATATTTGGTCTTCAAAGTCGACGAGTTATGCAGGCTTCCATTAAGGCCATTATGAATTTTTGCATGAAATTGAGCACTTTTGTGAAACCATATACTAATCATAATTAGTCACTTTAATGTGGCAGAGGTTTTATGAACTAACAATGATTTCAAGACTCGGATCAATCTAATTCTTGAGGCTCTCACTGAGACGTACTCACGGTTCAAAGTTGAGTATAACCAACATAATATGAACAAGAGATGGAACGAATGGAGGAGCTATAAAGTGCTGAGCTGTCTTAAAGGCAAAAAATGGAGACGTTTTGACTATGATGGGAGGCCCCTCTCATCAATCCAGCACTCCCTGAGACGTTCTCACAATTCAAGGTTGAGTAAAACCTACACAGTATGAACAAGAGACGGAACTAATGAAGGAGCTACAAAGTACCGAGTTGTCTTAAAGGCCAAAAATGGAGATGTTTTGACTATGATGGGAGGCTCCCGTCATCATAAGCCTTCTGGTGACAAGGAGGTAACAAGAGGAAGATGTCTAACAAAAAGGAAGATGAAAGAATGCTAAGACTAATAGGAAACCAATGAGAAATTCTTCGTTTGTAGACGGAAAGGTCAGTGTAAGTGGAATTGCTCGGATCACCTACCTAAAGGGAAACAAGGTAAATGCAATGCTCTATTCATTGAATCATGCTCAGTGGTTGATTTTATTGCAAAAAGCCTGGACGTGTTAAAAGGAGTGTCCTACTCATATTCTACGCAAGATTGGAACAAGTTATGTTGCTGCTGCCACTTTAGCTTCCAATTCGGCTCGGACAGTTGCTTCCACTCAAGTTCTAGCCTTTCACAGTCTTTCCCAAACTCCATAGATGATCTAATAAATGGTTATTTCTACTTAAAGATCTTAGAAGTCTTTGGTCCTTTCACAGTCTTTCCCAAATTCCATAGATGATCTAATAAATGGTTATTTCTACTTAGAGATCTTAGAAGTCTTTGGTAATACATCAATTGTTCATTCTTCTTGGTTAGTAGACTCGGGTGCTTCTAACCATATGACTAATAATCTTTTGTTGCTTAGTAATCGTAGATCGAATGATGGACCTCTACATATACACGCTGCCAATGGTAACACTCTTCCTATCTATGTCGTGGGCGATGTATTACCAAATTTACCTAATGTTTTAGTCTCGCCTAGTTTATCAACTAATCTTATATCTATTGGTCAACTTGTTGATAACAATTCTATTGTCTTTTTCTTATTCTGGCTATCTTGTGCAAGATCAGGTGTCCGGAAGGTAGTGGAGACGATGGCGCCCGATGAGATGATTGATAGGAGCTAGGCCTATCTCGAGGCCTCACGAACTTATCCTGGAAGTCTCACATTAGAGTTTATCGAGGATGTAGCACTTTTTCAGATTCTCGCGTGGTAACATCCCCTTGTATACAAAGATCATGGATTAAGGAGGGGTGTCCCAAGCTCCCAGTGGCTAACCCAGCTAAGATGCACAATATACTGTTTTGAATAACCTTCTCAGCGTCGATAGAGTATCCCCGCTGAATTGCATAATTCAATAGAGCTCGCTCATTTGTTACTTTACTAAGGTTGCTACTTGGAACCAGTTTGTCGGATATAAGGTGATGCCAAACTTTACAATTACTTGTCAAACTAGAGGTGGGAAAATTGTTTGTTGTAGGAATGGGCCGCTGCAGCGCCAGTGATTCTGTAAAAAAGAAAAACCTACAAGCTCTGATATAGTCCGTCATCGTTGTTATCTAAAGTTTGATGCTTCACACTTGAGAAGTACCTACAACAACACAAAAACAACATTACTAACATAGCTAAAATGGAAAAATCCTATAAAATGAATTTAAAATTAAAATAAAGGTATAGAACATGGGTTGCTTCACAAGTAGCGCTTTTTTAACGCCATTAGCTTGACAATGATGTGGATCTAAGTTGATTCTCCAAGGGCAATTTCTTCCACATCCCGATCTTCATCGTAATAGTGTCTGAGTCGTTGACCATTTGCCTAAAATATAGATCCATACTTGCTTACCAATTCCACTGAACCATCGCGAAACACCTTATGGATCACGAATGATCCCGACCACCATGATCTGAGCTTTCCTGGAAAAAGTCAAGAGTTGAACAAAAAGACTCATTATCTTGGTTTGAATTCTCTCCTTAGAATCCTTTTGTCGTGCCACAGCTTTGTTCGGTCTTTATATATTTTTGCATTTTTAAATGCTTCATTCCGAAATTCATTGAGCTCGTTGAGTTGAAGTAAGTGTTGTGCACCCGCTAAACTCATATCCAGGTTGAACTTCTTCACAGCCTAACAGGCTCGATGCTCCAATTCAACTGGTAGGTGACGTTTTTCCAAATACCAAATGATAATGTGACATTCCAATTGGCATTTTGAAAGCCGTTCGATATGCCCACAATGCTTAATCAAGTTTATGAGCCTTGTCCTTGCGGTTTATGTCACTATCTTCTCCAATATTTGTTTAATCTCCCTGTTAAAAATTTCTGCTTGTCCATTGGATTGAGGATGATAACCAGGTGCTAGTTTGTGCCGACATTGTATTTAGCCAAAAGGGAATTGAAAAGTTTGTTACAGAAATGTGTACCGTCATCACTTACTATTGCCCTAGGTGTGCCAAATCGAGTGAAGATGTTTTTTTGCAGAAATTTCAAAACTATCTTTGCATCATTTGTTGGTGTAGCAATGACCTCAACCCATTTGAAGACATAGTCTACTGCAAGAAGAATATAGACCTGGCTAAAAGATGGTGGAAAAGGACACATGAAGTCTATACCCCACACATCAAATAATTCCACATCGAGCATATTAGTCAATGGAAGCTCGACGCCTTGAAATATTTCCAGTACGTTGACAACGGCCACATGCCTTCACAAAGGTAACAATCTTTGAAAAGAGTTTGCTAATAGAATCCCGACTATAATACCTTAGAAGTAGTACGTGTAGGAATGAAGTGACCTCCACAAGGTGAGGAATGACAATGCTCCATAATTTATTTTGTTTCCTCCATAGGGATACACCTCCTGATCATCATGTTCGCATATTTTCTAAAGAGGAGTGGATCATCCCATAGATATGACTTGACATCATGTAGGAATTTCTTGTTTTGGTAAGAATTCAAGTCAGGTGGCATCCTTCCACAAGCCAAGTAGTTTACAAATTAGCATACCACAGAATCCTTGATGAAACTGCTTACAGAAGCTCGTCGGGAAAAGATTCTTGAATCTGATTATTATCCATCACCTCTTCATTTTCCAACTGCGAAAGATGATCAACAACTACATTTTCACTACCTTTCTTATCCCGGATTTCTACATCGAACTCTTGCAATAACAAAATCCATCGAATTAAGCGAGGCTTAGCATCTTTCTTTTCAAATAGATATCGGATTGCTACATGATTTGTGTAAATCAGTACTTTGGTGCCAATGAGATAGTCACAAGCAAATACCACTGCTAACATCTCTTTCTCCATTGTTGTGTAATTCAATTGAGCTCTGTTCAAGGTTTTGCTAAGTGAATTGCCCCGAAGTACTTTTCACTCATTTGTCCCAAAACTGCTCCTACCGTATAATCACTAGCATCACACGCTACTTTAAATGGTTGACCCCAATTCGGCACTATCATAGCGGGAGCTGTAACCAGTTTCTCCTTTATTGTTTTAAATGCTCTGAGACAATCATCTTCAAAGACATGTTTTATCTTTCTCTAGAAGGTTGCAAAGGGGTTTAGCTATTTTTGAAAAATCTTTAATAAACCTATTAAAAAACCCAGCGTGTCTTAAGAGACTCCGAATTCCCTTGACATTAGTGGGTGGTGGTAGCCTTGTTGTATCTATCTTAGCTCTGTCGACTTCCAGTCCCTTTGCTGAAACATGGTGGCCTAGCACAATTCCTTCTTGTACCATGAAATGATACTTTTCCCAATTAAGAATTAAGTTTTCTTTACAGCGTTGCAACACTAAAGAGAGATTGTGAAGGCAATTGTCAAAATCAAAAGAAGTACCCAAACACAACAAAATCATCCATAAATACCTCCATGATTTCCTCTACCATGTCTAAGAAGATAACCATCATACATCTCTAAAAAGTGGTTGGAGCATTGCATAATCCAAATGACATCCGTCTATAGGCAAGTGCCATATGGGCAAGTGAATGTCGTTTTCTCCTGATCCTCTGGTGTTATTGCAATTTGATTATAGCTAAAATAACCATAAAGAAACAATAGTGAGAGTAGCTTGCTAGTCTGTCCAACATTTGATCAATAAATGGAAGTGGAAAGTAATCTTTTCTAGTTGCTTTGTTCAATTTTCTGTAATCAATGCAAACCCTCCAACCAGTCACTGTTCTTGTAGGTATCAGCTCGTCGTCGTTCTTGAATATGGTCATTCCACCTTTCTTTGGCACCACTTATACTGGTCTAATCCATGCATTATCTGAAATAGTAAATATAATTCCTGCCTTCAGTAGCTTTAGTATCTATGCTTTTACCATTTCTTTCATAGCTGGATTTAATCTCCTTTGATGTTCAATAAACGGTTTGTAAGTCTTCCATGGGAATTTTGTGCATGCAAATTGTAGGACTTATCCCATTGATATCAGCTATAGACCAACCCTAAGCATATTTGTGTTCTCTCAGCACTTTTTGTAATTTGTCCTCTTCATCATTGGTAAGTGAGGAAGAAATAATCAGTGGAGATGTAGAATTTTCTTCCAAGAACGCATATTGAAAGTGGTCTGAAAGTTGCTTCAGTTCAGATTTACTGCTTTCATTACCTTTGCTGTCATCTGAGCCCACTGCATGCTGAATATCTTCAATATGTGATAGATTATCGTTATCTGACGATGATTCAAGAGCTAATAAGCAATCAACTAATTCCTTGCTTCCTATGTAACCTCCAAAATATCAATGTCATCATTTGTTGCACTAAACATCATACAATGCTCTAGGGGATCTTCAATAAATACTTTTTTTTTTCACGATAGAATTGATAAAGTCAGTTCTATGGCAAGTATCAGTGTCATCCGGAAATCTCATTGCTTGGTAGATATTGAACATCACTTCTCTATGTATACTCAAAGTCAGCTAGCTGCCTGCCTTGTACATTGATTAGGGCTCTTTCTGTTGTGAAGAATGGCCTAACCCAAAATCAATGGAATTTCTTGATCTTTTTTCATATCCAATACCACGAAGTCAACTCGGAAGATGAATTTATCAACCTTTACTAAAATGTCTTCAATAATCCCTCGTAGGTATGTGAAGGACCTGTCAGCTAGTTGTAGAGTAACCGTTGTTGGTTTTACCTCCCCAAGGCCTAACTTCTTGAAAACTGAGACAATGGCATCAAGTTGACGCTTGCTCCAAGTTCAAAGGGTTTTATCAAAAGAGGAGCTTCCAATGGTGCATGTGATAGTGACCGTATCTTTTCTTTTCTGTGGGAGCTTCTTTTGAAGAATAACACTACATTCCTCTGTCAATTTCACTGTCTCATATTCTTCTGGCTTTCTCTTCGTTGACATTACCTCTTTCATGAACTTAGCGTAGTTTGGCATCCGTTCCAAAGCATCTGCAAATGGGATATTAATATGAATTTTCTTGAAAAATATCCAAGAACTTCAAATTGTGTATCAAACTTCTTCTGGAATCTCTATGGAAACGGAAGTGTTGGCTTGATGACTGGTGGGTTATCAGGGACTGATATAGAGTACTTGTAATCTTGCTTTGGTTTTTTGATCAGATTCTCTTGTTCCGCAACTGTCTGTTCTTCGCTCTGATCAGGTGTAGAGGCTGACGACACTATAGGCATGTTTTTTTCAACTTCCTTGCCACTCCTCAAGGTAATAGCTTTGTCGTGTTCCTTTGGATTCACCTCTATCACTTGGAAACTTCCTTTATTGTTGAGACTTCATTGATGTAGCCAACTGACCAATCTGAACTTTAAGATTCTTCATTGTAGATCCTGTGAGTCTCTGTCTAAGCGCGATTCATCGTTGTTGAACTGCGATCTCGTCTCAGAAATAAAAATTCCCAGGAGGTCTTCTAAAGATGCTTTCCCTTCTGACTGTTGAGTGTTGAACTCGGGAGGAGGTTGAAGTACACCCCTATTATTGCCATATATAGATTCTCGTTATCACACAACCTTGGATGGTAATGATTAGAAGAATAGTTTTTTCTCTAATTGTAATTCCCGTCGTTGACATACTGAGCCTGCTCATTGGCTATTTCTATCTTCTGATGTGCCACAGAAGCAGCCATAACTGAATTTGTCTTCTGTTGATTACTCAGAGTAGTAAAGGTAGCTATTTGATTAGTAAGTGATAAAACCTGAGTTACTAGTGCAGTGATAGGATCCAATTCATGTAGACCTGCTACTCTCTTTACACTTGATCTCTCACTCGGCCATTGGTGACTGTTTGTAGCTATGTCATCCAATAGAGTATATGCATCATTTGCTGTTTTAGCCAATAAAATACCCCATGCAGCTGGATCCACAATGGTTCTTGTTTGCCATTTAACTTCTTGTAGAAGATCTCAATCTGCATCCAATTCTGAAAACCATGTTGAGGACACCTTCTAAGGTCTTTGAATCTCTCCCACGCTTCATAAAATGGCTCGAAGTCGAGTGTCTGAATTGACCAATTACACTGCGAAGTTGAGTTGACTTGGAAGGTGGGAAGTAGATGATGAATTTCTAAGCGTTGACTTGGAAGGTGGGAAGTACTTGATGATGAATTTCTAAGCTAAGTCATCCCAAGAAGTAATAGAACCACATGGTAGTGACTGGAACCAAGCCTTAGCTTTATATCTCAAGGAGAAGGAAAATAGAAAAAGTCTAATTGCCTCTTCAGTAACTTCATTCATCTTTCACTGTATTACAAATTTCCAGAAAAGAACCCAGATGGGCATTTGGGTCTTTTGTCAGAGCTTTCCTAAACTGGTTCTGTTGTACCATGTGTATCAATTCCGACTTTAGTTTGAAATTATTTGCGGCAATGGCCGGGCGCGCGATACCAGAATAGTTATTGACCACTGGCCTGACGTAGTCCCGAATAGCCCGTTGTTGATTATTTTCATTAGCTACTCTTGCTTCTTATTCTGCCATTGCATCACGTCGTTAATGTGCGTTTTGGGTTCAAAATCAACAGGTATTAATCAAGATTCCTAGCTTTTTGTATACACAGCTAAAAATAACAACTAAAGAACTATTAGAGAGAAAATAAATGGAAAAAAAAATAAAAATCTAAATTAAAATAAAAGCTAATTGTTAATAATATCAATAGAAATCAAATGAAACAATCCTTGATAGCGGTGCAAAAAATTTCACGCATTTTCTATAATGTGATTTATGCTGCAAGTATATGGTGTCAAGGTTTTTTTTTGTAATATAGTAATGGAATCAAAGTGTTGAATTCACATGGATTGTAATTTAAACCCTTCTAATTACTATAATTATTTTAGCTTTTACTTTATTTAGAAAAAATCAAATCCGAAGTCAATATTTTTATACTAAAATAATGTGGACTTGTGGTAATTCAAATGAAATAAGGCAAGTTATGGGAGAGTTATCAATGTGAGAAAGTTTAGGGATTGATTTCACTTCACTATCAACAATGTTTTTTAACTTCTATAGTTACTTCTATCAATTTTTCTTGAATTTATAGGCGAGAACCTTAGGTTAATTCTATACCCTCTCTTGAGTACTGAATATAACTTATTTCTATATTTTAATTCCAATATCTATTTCAAATTAACAATGCGCAGGATTCTTAAATGTGATAAGCCTCAAAGATTTTATATTTTCTCTCGAAATCTACAAAATATAAGTTATGTTATTTTTAGATCACGTTTAAATCTCTCTCTCGAGTACCAAAATTTAAGGCATCAAGTCATTTAATTACTAATCAAGTAATTGAAAGCATTGCGCAATAATTAATACAAACAAATTAACGAAAAAATCAAACAAAATGACTATATTAGAATCCAAATACGTCTTAAAGTTTAATTACACCAAATCCTAGATAATAAAAGAGGAAATTACAAGAAATGTCCACTTTTACATGGTCATTTGTAAAAATATCCAAAATTTGTTCAATGTCCATTTTGCAATATTTTAAATCAAAATACCATTGTTAATAATTTATAATTCCACATTAAAGACAAATGTGTGTACAATTAAATATTTTGTTAGCCAATAAAATTTTGACACAGCCTACTTTACTTATTTCAAAAGTACACATATCAAATCACAATAAATGTAATATTTTTTCATTGACGCGTGTATAAAATATCGAGAACTAAATTTCAATTGTCAAGAACTTTATGAAATGTAGAGAATTATTATTTTTGAGAATGAAATCTCGTTCTAGATAAATGAAGTAACAAGATAAATAAAGTTAAATTATCGATAACTTTTAAAACAGCGAGAACGTCATTTTAACGTAGCTTCTCATGGAAGCTATTTCTTCATCTTGAAATTCGTAACAAATTAAAAAAAATTGTTTCATTTTTCATTAAGGTTATAATAGACTATTTAATATTGAATTTTGTCATTTTTGCAAGAGTCATCAAAATTAGACACTTTTTAATTGACAAGTATGGAATTAGCCATTTTTGTAAAGTTCCCATAATAAAATTAGTTCATGAATATAAGAAACGACATATAAAAATCTAAAATGAAAAACATGGAGAAGAAAAGAATGAAAAACTGTTTTTGACGCTTGAATTCTTCTCCAATTTGTTGTCGTTTTTTCTCTCAATGATTCATCTTCTTCCTTGCCTCTTGGATGTCTTCCTCCCTGTAAACTAGGTCTTCAAGTTTGTATTTCTATTCTCTTAAAAATATCAAGATGGATTGGAGTTGGACTGGACCGAATAATTTACAAAAAAATCGTTTTCCTTTTTTCTAGAGAAGCGATACCACAGCGCCTCGTTTTCCTTTTTCTAGAGAAGCGACGCCAAGGACTGGCGCCGCAGCGCTGCAATGATTCTCTTGTTGGCACTGCAGCGCCGACGCCAACAATTTCCTGCTGATTTATGCGCTCGTTACTTCCATAATTTGTTTGCCTCCGTTTTCGCCTCTTTACCCCTTTATTTGTCCTTTTCTTTCACCTTCTCTTCAAGCTCATTTCTATGATTAACACATGGATTCATCCCAAGCTCCATAATACGCCATTTTTTCCAATTGACCTAAACTACAAAACTACATGAACAAACACATCAAAATGCTCAAACGTGCTCAAGAACAAGCCGAAAATTATGATTTAAAGGTATTAGTTCAACGAGTGATTAGCCGAAAATTATGATTTAAAGGTAAATAGTCAACGTTCAATTGTAAGAACATCTTATGTAATGTCTCAAGGGCCATGTCAATCTGAGTCTCGAAATCAATATTAGCTCGTAAAACATTCGTCATATTAAAGTACCAATCTTGGTTAGCATATGGTCTCCTCATGGATGTGTTTGGTTTTATGCAAAGATTCGTAATGGCTTTAATGGAAGTTTCCCTAGTTTGTTGGCTTTGATGTCCGAACATCTCATAATGACTCTCTATCATATTAAAAGCAATTACTATGTTATAATATTTCTGTTGCAACACATTTGCCACATACCAAAATGTGGCAAGTGGCCATCTCATCATAATGACCACTTTTCATACGAAGCTTTATGAGAATCCTCATACTAATTAGTAGGGGGTCTCGGGACAGTTCACTTGGCATGAATTTATGTTTTTTAAGCAGTGAGAACGATATTTAAGTTCATTTTTCAGTCAATGTAATTCTCTCGCATAAGCTGGTTTTTGTTCAATATAATTGGTAGCGACATTTTTTGTAAAATCAATAATTTATATATTAATAAAATGAATAATAATCTTTGTATGATGCATGACATGTGTGCAAAATAGACCCAAAATTATATTTTAATCAATGACCTAAAACCCTTGTAAACTTTAACACACTTCTTTAGGTCACTGTAGTTATCTGCTAGTTACCCTCTCACTCATTTGATTGAGCTACATATCTCATGTTATAATTAAACCAATGATTGGCTATTTTTCTCCTATATAAAAAATTTATTGAGATTTTCTTGCGGAAATCCTCTAAATTTTTTATTTGAAAGTGTATTAACCTTTGTTAACAATTTTAAAAATATCTTAAATAAATATAGATGTTGTCTACATGACAATCGTTGCTATCCTATTTTTAAAATGTCCTTTTAATAGGTCCAATTTTAGTTAATCTAGAATATAGTCATTTTTAGGGAGAATAATATAATTCTGATAGTAGATAAGTACATATTTTTGTACTAACTGATAACGTAGGAGGTCAATATAGAGTCATACCTTAAAAGCTAGCTGTTGAAGTTGGAAATCTCAAGTCTATATAAACCATACACCGAAAGTCCATACTTTCAATGTGCAATTCAAGTCCCCTACCTTACAATGAGAATCATGAAAATCCACTTCACTTTTCGATCTCTGATGTCCACGTCGGACTGGCTTTACACTAGCTCATAACTAGTCCCGGATAAACATTGCTATGCCGAAGTCAATCATCCACGCCTCTCAATTACAACCGGGAAGACATGGTGCCTATTTTGATACCGTTCCCAAGATCTATATTAGAGGCCATGGGGTTATACATGTCTATAAACCCTTTCGCACTGAGTATCTTAGTTGGGTGTCCCTTTAATAATTTATCAGCCAAAAAAACTATTTGAATGGTACAGAAATATTATCTTTACTGTTTTCAATTAATTTAGAATAGTACAAAATTATAAGATACCAAAGCTTAGAACTTTAGTGAACTACTTAATCTACATGATATGATCAACATTCATTGATTCACCATTCAAGTGGTAACAGAAACAAATGAATAATTACTTATATCACATCTTAGAGAATAAAAATACGACAATAATTAAAGAATCCCATTGGGCTACAATTGAGCCCAATTCTTCAATAACTTTGTTGTTCCTCCTTTTGGGTGGACTTAAAATATGCACAATTTTTATTTTTGAGTTGCTATTATCTATTTAAATAAAGGCCAACTTATAAAGATAAGCCTAAATTTTAAAATAAAATTGTAAAGCAAAAATTAACCCATTTATCAAAGCATGTCACCATCATAGCCCCACCACGTCCAGTTGTCACACCACCTCCGGTTGCTACATCTATGGTGTAACAACCTGGCCTCTGTGACAAATCATTAGCTTACGTACCATCCACTCTGAAAGAGTCTGAGCCTTACCTTTCACGGATTTATATTGCGTTCCCAAAATTCAAACACATGACCTTTTTCTTAAAAGAGATTTAAGTTAAATATTGGTACCAATTGAGCAAGCGGTATTGATATACACTATATTCGTCACATCATATTGTTCTTGTTCTTCTGGATTCGTGAAGAAATAGGACCTCGAAAGGCGCGACACAGTCGTCAAGATCAAAGCTGGACCACTCTGTCAACAGTTCTACCGCATCCATATCTATCTTACTACAAGAGGATAAGCCCGTCTATTACCATTCTGGCTCCTATCTCGGTCTATCTTTCACTTGCATTGAAGTCCTTCACACTTTAACATAGTACGTGCCTTTTCCCAAATCTCATAGACAGAAATGAAGGAATCCGACCTTTCACTTAGGAATGCGTGCGCTACTTGACGTCATTGGTTTCAGGATTTAACTTAATTATCTTTTAAGGGAAAGGTCATGGGTTTGAATCACGTGGACGCGACAGAAATCGGCGAGTAAGATGGACTCAGATTCTCCCAAAGCGGATACTACGTAAGTTAACGACTTAGGCATAGAGGCCGGGTCGTTATAAAAAAGTGTCCAAAGCGGATAGCACGTAAGCTAGCGGCTTAGCACAGAGGTTGGATCGTTACAAAAACATGTATGTTTTTTGTAACGATACGGCTTCTATGTCCAATCCATTAATTTAAGTATTGTCCGTTCTAGGAGAGTTTGAGCCTATCTTACCCCTTACGAATTCCCCGACCACTAAGCTCCATCTCCTTCAACCCATTTGTTGAAACAAGCTAATATTTACAATAACAAATGCAATAATAAAACCCTAATGCCTTACGGTTTACAAATTATTTTGCAAGAAATAAAAATGAAATTAGTCATTCATTATTACAAACTAAGACTATCTTAATAGATTACAAGAAGATGAAGACTCTAAGGCCATTAACATGTCAACATCAGATAACCCTATCATCATCCCAATTAAAATGCATTTTTAATAAGATTTAAGCCTTAAATCCTACTTTAGGTTTTCTAGAAAAACAGTTCTTGATACCACTCGTTGGTTTTTTTTCTCTAAATCTCAATAAAATTTAGTTTCCTTTGACACAAAGAAACTAAATAAAGAAAAGAACGTTGAACTCCACAAAAGGTAATGAGAGCTCAATCCAAACATCGTAGATTTAAGGAGTATACCTTAGAAGCACTCTTTTTAAATGGCTCTCTTCTCCAAACAAACTAGCTTTCTTCCTTTCCCTTAGCTTTCTACTTTAGATGCCTTGAGAAATGTGCAAAATCCTTGAACCCTAATGGGCCTTAAGTGACATACATAATATACATATACATACAATTAAGGTACATAATATACATATACATACAATTAGGGCAACATTTAGCCCCTATTTGGTTTAGCTAAAAATCGAATTTTTAGAATATTTTGATAAAATTTGATTAAATATGTGATTGAAGAGTTGTAGGTTTTATAAAATGTATGGTTAAAATTAAGTTTGAGGGAAAAATGAGTTTTAGAAAATGGGGGGCCAAACTAAGCTTTTAATTTGCACAATTTTCATTAAGGGCCAAACTAAGCTTTTGATTTGCACATTTTTCATTAGACTTATTGTAGTAAATCAATAAACTCCTATATCTATCTTGGAGCCAAGAGAGGGATCAAAATGGACTAATAAGACCCAAGCTCCAATAGATAATTTTTTCAAATTGGTCAACTCTTGATCAATTGAAACTTATCTATTAATTCCGATTCATTCCACCAAAGAACCGAAATCACAAGTCATAATTATGGAAGCAAATCATGATCCAATAATAATCTCCTCCGATCATCATGCAATAAGTCAACCCCCATTTAACCGTTATTAAATGGAGGTGGAAAAAATGATCAATTTTCCATTCCATATCATTCTTGAGTCCCCATTGTGAACAAATCACAATATAGATTGCAACGAATTCATCATCTGACTACTCGAATTTAATTGCCAACTACAAAATCTATTGAAGTAACGATTGTCACAACAAATTCCTATATTGCAAGTTTATGATCTAAAATCATTTAGCCCCGATTTTCAAAGCATTAAGATCGATCTTCCATTCAAGCTTTCAAGCATTAGCACTTCAAAGAATTTGAGCTAGCAACTACACGTACATTACTTGCTCATAGATGATTCATTTGACGATCGAATAGTGTCTTATTCCTAACGGTCATGAATTAAGTCATCAATGCAGTCCTGTTCAATATGCATCGAACACATCATTATTCTTATTTTCAGAATCTAGACAAATTTCAATAAGAACAATATAATCTTATCGACATAAAGCGTCCAAGTTTTATATACTGATTATGAATGATATATTTTGATCCCATCATAAATTTTATCTGTCCATACTTCACTCATCAATTACAATTTGTAGTAATTTGCATGATCATGGAAACTCAAATTTAATAGGTGCATAAACGATAAAATCGAATAATAATTTATAATGTTGTTTACAAAATACTATTCTAAGGGCATTAAACTAACACGTTTTATTGATTATTACATAATATTTTAGTTGGGTAGATAATTTCTTTTGAGCTCAGATTAGAATTTGCTGTCTTGATTACATCCCGATAGTCCTGCTATTGGTTTTCTTGGAAATCAAACTTTACGCTATTTTTGTTATTTTTCATATGTTTTTATATGCTGAGGTTGTCTTTTAACTGTTTCTGGAAGGAAGAAAATTTGTTCTAATATGGTTTAGGTTCAGGTTTTGTAATTTATTGAATCCGTTATTATTAATGCAGTTTTTTATGGATATCGCATGATATTTTAGTTGGTAAATAATTTCTTTTGCAAAGCTACTGTTTTAGCTTATTAGCTGTCTAATGCATATGAGGTTTTAGGGGCTGTCTTTTATTATTTTTCCTTTGTTTTAGTTATGTGTAGTTCCATTTTCTCAAACAAATTTCGATGTTAATATGGTTTGAGAAAAGGAATTAAGTTGTGGATTCAATGATGGTAGCAGGTAGACTTTTTTTTCCTCTTGTATTGAAACGAAAATCTCAGGCCTCTTTATCTGATCTGAATTTAGTGTTGTAGTAAAATTCTGATAGGAAAGGAGAGTAATAATCTTTTAGGCATGGATATGGACGTGGGACTCAGAGATGGCACAACACACAATATCAATGGAATACTATGAAATTTTACACTTCTATGCTATATCGTTATACCTTTTTGTTTATCAATATAATTAATACTCATTTCTTTAAGCTTTGATTAGAATATGCCAGTGTCGTGGCCATTTTATGTTGAAAAATTAACAATAAAATAGGACACTTGCGATGTTGTGTGTTGGTTGAACATGTGTCGGACATAAAATACGTGTCAGACACTAGTACTGCACCCTTGGAAGAGTTTCCATGTTTCAAAACAAACAATCCGTGAGAGTTTTATCATATATGTTTGTTTTTAACCATGGAAATGCTCAAGAATGAAAATTTTCAGATGTCCTATTGTTTAGGATAACTTCCTGCTGCTGTGGATTCTTCTTGTGGTTCTGATTACAATTGATATTCCTTCAAATACTCTCTTGTATACAAATTGAGATAAGACAATGTCTAATCATAAATTACTGAGAACAATTGTCAAACAACAAAATTCTAAAATCTTGGTCTCTCTTATACAAGGCTTCAACAACCTTTTCTTCCTGATGTCTTACTTGAAACGTCATTGAGTCCTAAAAATGGAAGTTCTGTTTACCATTCACGACGTTTCCATTTTTCTGGTCGACAAATTCAGCTATTTATCATTATTTCTATTGCCATTTCCAGGTGAAGACAATGATTATCACAAAGCAATACCGCTGCATACATTCAGTAAGTTGTCTTTGCACAAAAGGGCATCTTACCGAGGAAGTGATATTCCTGCTTTTTAATCAATTAAATTGGAACCCTAAGTTGGTTGCAACACTTTCTTGTGTATGCAAATGGTTCGACGATCTTGCAAAACGAGTCCTCTGGAAGGAGTTTTGTAAGACACGAGCTCCAAAAATGATGCTTGATTTGCAATCCAGTGGAAGTCACAGTATTGATGGTAACTGGAGAGCACTCGGCAAGCTACTCATATACTGTTCCGGATGTGACGAGGGTGGCTTATTCAATAACATTCTCATTCCTGGCCACTTTGTGTACAAAACAAGGTTCTCGAAAACATCAGGGAAGAGCTTTTTATTGCCAGAGTGTAAAACTGATGTTTTATACGTGTCTGATCCCTGTGAACATATCGGCCAAGGGGATGATGGGGATGTTGGATTTTTCCGAGGAATATTTAAATCTTTTGCGACTTCAAAGGTCAGGAAATTGCTGATTAACAGGAGCGCACCACTGCATCCTACAGGGGTATGTCCATATTGTAAGGCGAAGTGGTGGAACATGCTGAAAGCTAAGATGATACCAGCAAGTGCAAGCTGTAGGTTGGGTGCTTATGAGGATTCCATTGAGTATTATGTGTGCCTTAATGGGCATGTGCTTGGGATTTGTACCCTTTTGCCCTTGTCTGATACAGATGAAGCATCAGAGGAGTGACGTATTAGTGATCACAACGTGCATCTTTAATCAGGTTTTGTTTTCTCCTAATGTTCTCATTTCTAAATTTGTAGATGGCACACTCTTTTTTCCTTCTGCCTTTTCTCCCCATTATACTTGTACATTATCTAAGTCCTTTCAGTTTTGGGCGGGGGTTGTCATATAAGATCATGCGAGAATGTGAATTTGATGATGTCATGTAGACACTCTCTTATACTTCTACATGTTGAACTTGGCTAGATTAAGCTCTTCTATAGTGCCTCTCCTTCTCCTACTTTACACGACGACGAATTTTTTATGAACTTTAGCTTATGCTTCTCCTCAACTTCGTGTGTTCATAAATTAAATGTTTTCATAATGACATCCAATCATATTTCTACACGTTGGCCTTATTTCATTGGGTGCCTTTCTTTCTAATACATGAAGGGTCACCATGTAGTAGCAGTAATCTGTTCTGCTAGAATAAATTCTATCTTTTCTTGGTTGTTTCGACGAAAGACAATTCAAATACAATTTAAAGAAGGCTTCACAACAAAGAATTTGAATGCATTGAAAATACATTGTTCATTGATGAAAGTAAAAAATTACAATTGCTGTTATAGGGGGTGTACTCTACTTGACAAGACTTTTGAATACCTTATGCCCTAGTATCTCGGTGTGCAAGAATAGCTTCAACAAACCTCTATCTATCTTTCTTCAATTTAAATTCTGATCACTTCAACTTATTTTTGGATGGGTCCTCGTCTGCAAAATATGGTTCACCGACATGGAGAACCTGTGGATTTTGCACCATGAAGGGAGTTCTACTATGTGTGCGACTTTTTCAATCCGCATCACAATAGGTAATGGCTTGATATATTTTGGTACCAATCAGGAACATTTTCGTCTTTGATAGTTTATAAACATTTCTGTTGGAGAGTTTCACCATCACTATACCTCCGACATTAAATTCAAGGAAACAACGTTTTAGATCAATAGACTTTTTGTACCATTTATGTGCTTTCTCAAGATGGTTTCGAGCAACTTTAATATTTCATTTCCATTCTTGAGAAAAGTTTTTAGCTTGAGAGGACTTAGTACTTTGACCAATATCCAAAGTATAAAGGAGTAATGATTGCTGGCCGGTGACAAAATAAAAGACTTACTTGTGAAAGAACTCTCTTGGTGGCTAAGCCAGCCTATCGAATGAGGGTATTTGCTACATGATTACTGGAACCAAGACGATACTCTAGCACAAACTCGAACTCTGAAACTTCATATCAAAAAGCTTGCTTGCTCGAGAGTTTTGGTTGATACATGAAGTGATTATCAGCGGTATTATTAGTCTTCACAATGAATGGAGGCTCAAGTAAGTAGTGACTCCATAAAGGCAACGGACAATCAGCAACTCCCAATGCACCAAGTAATGCCTTTCTGCATTATTTAGCTTTCGACTTTTATATGTGATCATAAGCCTTTCTTGCATGAGGACTCCTCCAGGGAAAAAATCTAAAGCATTTGATTTAAGTTTCATACGATTTAACCTATGTTTGTCTCATATTCTTTCAAAACTCTTTTTTTTACATACTCAATTTCAACTACACATTCACACAATAAAATATTCTACATGTAAACCAAAATTTTTTTCTTACTTTTTAATCACACGTTCTCCAAAAAATCACTATTTAAAATAATATTTTTTTGAAAAAATGGCCAGAAACAAGGGCTTAGTCATATATGTCGAGGCTAACACTAGATTCATCTACATAGACTTCTTCAATTACTCAAAAGTAGCTTGGCATGGTACCCACCAATCCAAAGCTTTTTCCTTCTTCGTTAATTTGGTTGAGTAGTACAATTTCCGAGTACTATTTCACAAATCTTCAATAAGAATAACATAATCCAAGAAAGGAACATACATGTACGTTCTTTGGTAGTTGTCAATGACAAAGTTTGGCCTGAATGATTTTCCCTTGAAGTATTGCTTGTATTATATAAGAAGAAAATTATATAACCATGGTAAGAAAATTATACAACTATTGTAACAATATAATAAATACAAAAACCATTTAAGGATAATAATGTAATCATAATATAATCATCGTCAATCTCAGGCATCCCTCTCAAAACGAGCTAGATGATCAAGAGTATCAATTTATTGACAAGAAATTGATGTCGCTGTCGAGTCATTCCTTGGTAAATAGACCAGTTGTCTGAACTTCAGTTGTAATGTGCGGAAGAGTAATAAGGCAACCATCATAAGCCTCACGTATAGAGTGACAATCCACTTCAATGTGCTTAGTGTGCTCATTGGACATAGGTTAGCTGCAACTAGATGGCACCAGTGTTGTCGATATGAATTAGAGTAGGCTCAAGCCGAAGCCAATCAACTTCCAATGGAAAACCTCGAAAACAATTTCAGAGCAGGCAGAAGACATTGCATGATACTAAAATTCAGTGGAAGATTTAGAGACACAATCTTGCTTCTTACTTCGCCACGAAATGAGCACACTCTCAAGAAACGTATACCAACCTATAATCGAGCGATGAGTATCCTCACATCCCGCTTAATTCACATCACTATAACCTACAAGATGAAGAGAAGAATTTGAAGGAAAGATCCTTATCAGGTGTACCCAACAAGTATCTAATAATACAACGAATTGCTACCAAGTGAAGATGAGCATGCATAAACTGACAAATTTGTTGTACCACAAAAGATATATCAGGTTGTGCAATAGCGAGATATTTAAACTACCTACTAACTGGCTATATAGAGAGGGATTAGGAAGAAGAGCACTTTCCTCCTTGAGATATTTCACATTCACCTCCAAATTCATCAATCGAACGACCATCCTGAAATCCAACTAAAGTAATCAAGTCCGCCGTATACTTATGCTGATGCATGTAAGTTACAACTGGAGTTGAAAACACCTCGTGACCTAAAAAATACTGAAAGGAACCCAAATCCTTCATATGGAAAGAATCTTTCAGTCGATTTTGTAGTTGAGATATCAATCTAGAATCAGTTTCGATAATAACAATATCATCCACATAGACCAAAAGAAGCACAATACCCACCTCAATGTCAGAGATGAAGAGAGAGGAATCATATTTGCTCAGTAAATGAGAAACCCAAGAGAGTAGAGCAAAAACTTGTCAAATCAAGCACGAGGAGCTTGCTTCAACCTATAAGGCAAGCGCTTTAACTTACATACATCGGAAGATGGCAACGAAAACAAGCCCGTAGAGTGTCATATAAAATCTTTCCTTAAGGTTGCCATGTAAGAAAGCATTCTTGATATTCTTCCTTAAGGTCTCCATGTAAGAAAGCATTCTTGATATTCTCCCTTAAGGTCGCCATGTAGCTATAGCCAGAACAGTCCGAATCGTGGTCATTTTGGCAACATGATCAAAGGTCTCCTCATAATCCACGCCATATTCTTGACGATTCCCAAGAGCTACCAATCGAGCTTTGTTTCGCTCTAGCAATCTATCAGGGAGCGGAACTTAACAGGATAGACCCATTTATACCTAATAGGTCTTGATGCTAAGAGGGTAAAGAACAATATCCCATGTGTGATTCTCTTGAAGAGTTTGAAGTTCTTCTTGCATAGCTTTCTCCCAATAGGGTACAGTAATAGCCTGAGAATAAGAAGTAGAAACTGTGAAATGCGAGTGGAATGTCAAAGAGTAACCATATCGATTAGGATGATGTGTAATGCGAGTGGAACGTCAAAGAGTAGTAGAGTCTGAGAACGTGATTAGGATCAGGATCGAGAAAGGAAAGTAGGGTTGGAGGCCATTGTCTCTGATATACTACACCTGGTTTAAAATGCTCTATAAGATGTGAGCCATCCTAAAAGCTAGTGAGCGGAGCCAAATCAAAAGATGACACAAAATGATGTTCAAAGTAACACTGATTCTCAAATAAAATCACATTGCGAGAGATACAAAAACAATTAGAAACACCATAACAACAAACAAAACCCTTCTAAGCAATGATGTAACCTATGAAAGCACACCGTACAGATTGAACAACAAACTTAAGACGTTCATTGAGAGGCAAATGGACAAAGCAAACGCAATAAAAAGTATGCAATATGTCATAGCTAGGACAAGTATCATATAGGCGGAAATAAGCTTAGTCAAAATCCAAATGTTGAGTAGGAAATCGATTAATTAGATGTATGGCCGTGGAGAAGGCTTCAACCCAAAATCTGGGGGAAATAAGATTCCAAGAGCAAAACTCTGACATCTAACAAGTGACTATTCTTTCTTACTGTCACTCTGTTCTACTGAGGAGTATATGGACAAGAGCATTGAGAGTATCATTTTGTTGTAAAAAAGTCTAACACTAATGAGACATATATTCTCCGACAATGAATTCGAATACTAAAAGAGACCGTGTCTCAATGTAAGCTACAAGAGTCTTAAGAGTGGTACCGACCTCATAGCGGAGTAAATATATCCAAGTGTAATGACTAGAATTATCAATTAACGTCGCAAAATACTTATAATGGACATGTAAAGTGATGGGTCCCATGCCCCAAACGTCACTATGAATAATATCAAAGCATTTATGAGCACGACTACCATGAGTTGGAAATGGAAGTCTTACTTTTCCCAAGTTTATAAATATCACAATTGCCAAACAAATTGGGAAACTGAGACTTATTTTTATTACCCAACAAACCACATTCCAACAAATGAGATAAAATTAAAGTATTAAGATGACCCAACTGTTTATGCCAAATTTCATGTGTAAGCCCAACACTAATACAAGCCTAAAATATAGCAATAGGAACAATAAACTATAATGGGAACAATTTTCCACTCTAAGCCCCTTCATGATTACCTTTTCCGATCCTTGATCCTGCACAAGACAATTAGCACGAGAGGAGCACACATCAAAGTTATTATCAACTAATTGACCGACCGAAATCAAGTAAGAAGATAAGCTCAAAGATACAAAAACATTATCAAAAGAGGACTCAATACCACCGATAGTAATCGGAAGGGTACTATTAGCAATCTGAATGTTTTATGTACCAGTATAACACTGAATGTTATACAAGGAGTCAGAATTGTTTATTATATAATTTGATGCCCCTGAATCAACAAACCAAAGAGAAGAAATAACTTGACCCTTACCTTGTAAGCTCAAGGCAGAGAAGACAGAAATAATCATCTGCTGGACCATTTCTGGGATAAGAACAGATAGACGGGTGCTAGCTTGTGAAAGTTTTGGAGTAGTACCTTGAACATCAGCTCGAAATGCTTTAGCTTTCCAATTTTAGGGTTGTATGGGACAGTCCCAGATTATACGCCTTGGTTGCTTATAGCAATTACAGACTTTCTGAGGACAGTTACGAGTAATATGATCGTATCCTTTGCAACGGAAACATTGAAGTTTACCGTTTCTCCTTCATTGAGCAGCATATCCAAAGGTAAATCAACTCCAATATTAGCTTAGGTAACCACCCGTTGCTCACGCAAAAGTTCACCTAAACACATCCAAAGAAGGAATTGGATCGCGATTCAATAAACTCGCCCAATTAACTTCAAATTCATGTACTAATTTTATAAGAAACTGATCTCGCTTACTAATCTCTTAAACCTCTTATAAAGCTGATAGAACCGTCCAAGGACCTTAGCATGAATTATGTCAGAGTACTCACTCCACAAGGTCAGAAAACCAGAATAATATTGCTCAATGGTAAGATTACATTTAGTGTAGTTGACAATCTCTAACTCCAATTGAAATCTTCGTACATTGTTGTCTTGATAAAAGATTCGTTTCAAGTATTCCCACATCTCCTTAACCGTAGTAAAACAACGTAAATTATTCACCACGTGCACCTTTATAAATCCGAAAATCCAAGAAATAATACGAGCATCCTTCGTTTTATAAGCACTGGGACCCTTAGCCTCCTCAAGACGCTCTAGAGGACCCATCAATATGACCCAAAAGCTCATTTCCTTTTAAAAACATTTTGTAAACTTAATACAAAATGCTTCAACTGACATAGCTTGTAACTGTAAAAACCAAATTACCCACTTAAAATCTCAACAGCATACACCGTAGAATTAACAACCCACGGAGAAATAAGGCACATGCTAATAAATGGGCCTCAAATAATAGAGCCCACACAATGAAGCAAACCAAAGGTTGGGCCTCAAATAAAAAAGGCCACACAACACAAGGAAACAGACCGCAGATGAGCCCACACAAATGACACAATAATGACGTGTATCGCATCGATTGCACCAATAGAATCGTTGATTATTCAACTAGAATAACCAAACTCATCTATGGTGAATCGATACTCACCGATGAAGAAGAAATTATACACTCTCAAATCACATAGATCATACAAAGTTCGCGTAGTCACCTACCTAGTCTAGGCAGTCGCTCAGCCATCCACGCCTGAATCAGTCACCCATCGCGACATCCAATAGATTCAGCACTCAGTTCGCATAGATCACGCAGTTCGTATAGTTCGCACCATCTCAAAATACTTACTAAAGGTTGCGTTCCCAACCAACCAATGAAGTCGTCAATTAAAACTCGATCAAACCAGAATCTCAAAGCAAGAATAACACAAAAATAAAGATTCATTTCTCTTGAAGAACTTGTTAAATTGCATGTTAGAGATGCCCTGCACATCCTTCTAGCCTATGAAAGGATGGACGGCTTACACCTCATCGACATTAATAAATCGAAGTAGGACAACATTGCTATCTTCGTATCCTGACATAACTCTAATCCTAAAACAAGTTTGAAGTCATCCATCAAACTGCAGACAAATTAAGCCATTGGCCTTCCAAATATAGGGTTCCCGTTCTTCCTCTTTTACCTCCTTCAAGAAAACATCATATTATTCAGTTATCTAGTACGATATTGTGTTGCATCGATCTGAGAATGAACCAACCACATTATCATCCTCGTCGGAGTCGTTCTCGCAGTGAGTGCTAGGTTGCGAGCATCCTGCTTTGAACTCGACATTTCACTTGCTAGTTAATAATATGCATATTTACGAATCATTTCTACGAACAATCCAACACCCAATGATGTCCTTCGTATAGAAAGCACACAATTTTAGGAATAATATCAGATCTACCATTCAATGTCTTTCTTTTATTCCAATTGTTATGATGGCTACCCTAATGATTGCCCTAAAAGTTTCTATGACAAGTACCTTAACAACCTCCTCATTTATGGTAGGAGTAGCATTCTCTCCTATTTGAGCTCGACCTGGGCTTGAAAGGTCTATTACTTTTCCCGTTACATTAGCTATTCCCTTATGGCTAATCTTTTCTAAGTTCAAGTTGATAGTCCATAAAACATTCGACGGCTACCATTGCCACGCTCAAATCAACTATCTACTGTCTTTGAAGTTTTGTGCTTGTCCACGGTATCAACCCTTTTATGAATGTGAAGAGCTTATCATTTTCTGACGTCTCAAATATTCAAGATATACTATGAAAAGGTTATCACACATTCCTTGTTGGAGCCCATATGTTTCAGTTCTTATAGTGTCCATCGGGCCTGATATTCCACATTTTTTTAGTAAACTTGTGATCTAATCACCTCTTTGAGAAGATCCCAAAAATCGATTAAGACCATGATGACATAAATATCGGCATATTTTTACCACCACCAGAGTTCTGCATTTTCACCTAGATATATGATAGTTGTCACCTTTCTTACTTCATCTTCAATGGTAGTCGCAAGAAAGTATTGTTCCATGTTAAACAAGAAGTTATATATATTTTTTTCATTGTGTGCCCCTCTATAGTGCACGATTTTCGGGATTCTGAGCGTAGGTGCATACTCTTGTGCGGGAGCTCACCCATTGGCAATTGCATGTTGGAGAACTCACAACTAAAGTCTCAATGTTCTCATTTCTCCGTATAGATTAGGAATGATTGCAATGTTGTGCAGCCACCTCAAACATTTGAAATTATGACTTAAAATAATTTTTACAAAGTACAATCGAAGTTGGGGCAAGCTGAGACTACAAGTGGGTCAATGGTTAATGCTTGGTTAAGTTCTTCAATTGTGCTACCCTTTTACACAATGTTGAGTATATATCAACTTTGTATATACTGCTTCTCTTTATGAAACAGGCATTATGTTGCTAAGTGCATGTGAATTTAGTATTAAACCGAGCTGGAGAAGAAAATGAATAATATTTTAGCTTCTTTTTATTCATTAATATTGTACACTTTTCAATTTTCTTTACCGAAAACATGAAATATAACAATTGTGTTTGTATTTTGGAAATTTGGCCTACAAATATCAATTTGACATTGACATTGTCATTTACATTCTCATACTTCTACATGTTGAACTTGTCTTTGTTAGGATCTTCTATTGTGCCTGTCCTTTTACTGATGCCAAATTTAATGACTTTGCTTATGCTTCTTCTTTACGTATTATCCGATTTCTCTCTATTCTTCAGGTACTGTGACATTATATGTGTGTATTGTTGAAGTGGTTGATGTTGTATATAAAAGTGGGTGAGGTGAGTTGGACATCAGCAGGCTGTTCGAGAAAGCTAATATTGTCAAAGCTTCTCCACTCCAATTGTTTTGCTATGGAACCTTTTTCTTCCTAATGGCATGCTAGCCGAGACTCGTTTCTTGTTGATGACTATACCTTGTTAACTATTGGTGCTTACAGTGATGTTCGTGTAAACCATTATAATGTGTATGACATTCAGAACATACTGTTTGATTGAGATGCTTTAACATTTGACACTATAATTATTTATCAATTATCCTTGTGTTTACTTTCTTTGTTCATTATTCATTGTTAGACAGGATTTTAGTTTCTGTTTGTTTGTCAATGTTATCCAATTCTTGTCAGCCAACATACGCCATTGCCGTGCCAAAAGTTATCATTTGTGTTATTCTTGAACATGACTAGGCACACACCTAGGCGTGCCAAAGGAAACATAGTGTGCACACAAAGGCAGCAACATGGTCATATCAAGACAAAAAGGAACTAACCTAGAGACACAAAGATTCACATCCATACATGAACATGACTAGATAGAATTAAAAAAAGAAAAATAAAAACCATCCATTCTCATTGTATTGATGGGGTCGGTCATTTATAGGGCTATAATGACACGACGTGCACTCGGTTCAACCATCGTTGGCTTTCATTCCATCTTTACAGTTAGTTATTACTTAACTCAATATTTCTTATGATTAGTCTAGTGGAGTGTCAACTAGGTTGTGATGATATTGGATAGTTTTTCATTTTTTGGAAACACTTGTAATTCAATTGTCATGTCATCGGCAATAACCTATGAAAAAAAGTAGCTAAGCAAACAAAAGAAGTTGTAGGCTATATGCTTAACACATGTAAGTCGAACTATAACTATCGGTGTTCTTCAGATTCCCACACGTAACGTATTATCATAGAAAGAACTCGCTATCCAAAAAGCCCGTACCACGCACTCTATTCCTCTATTTTTTGAGATCTCCATGAATCTTTAGTATTAATGTTCGTTGAATTCCACCCAACATTCTTTCATTGTCCTCAACCCATCACTGCATCAGAGGCAATTCATATGGACATGAACAATATTTGACCTGACATGGCATTATACATACAGCTAAATCCACCAACCATAATGCGAAGAAAATGGTCGTTGATTGTTGCTACTAAGAACCTAACTGGATGTGCGAATTGACTCGAATTTCTTCATAGTCACGCGAGGTAGAAAATCTTCTCTCGAAAAGAAACTGACCAAAATCACAGTGGAGTCTATTCGATTAAAAAATATAGAATGATCAAAACGACTTCATCCAAAAATTGATGGAACAAAACGACTTCATCCAAAAATTGATGGAATACAATCAATCCAATTATAAGACAGTGGGGATCGTAATAACAAAATGAGCAAGCCCATGAACCTTCTTATTCCCAAACGAGGTACGTAGCAACACAATCCAGAGCCAATAACTAAAAGAGTTGAGATATCCAATAAAACACTTGCATTCTATGCCAATAAAGGAAAGAGGTATAGGTTGTAAACCACCCTCTCAACATCAAACTCCATTGCTGTCAATGGGGTTAATAAATTAGTGAAATGGGTCAACTTTGACCCTGGTATTCTTCTTGTGTGACCGTCTTAGTGCTTTTGTGATTGACGTATGTTAACTAACATAACAAACATCTATTTATAGACCTTAACAGACGCAGAGTGTGACCCTCTAAGTACGTGTATGACTGTCATTTGTTTTTCTATAACAACAATCTATTAATCGATGTAACAGACGTCTCCAATGTAACAAGCGTCTATTAACAGAGACGCCTGCTCATTTTTTGGAGGACTATTTGAACAATCACCATTGTTCTAAAAAAGCTTGTAGAATATTCCAATGACCAAGAATAAGTTTATAGATGGCCTGCCCTGATGCCAGAAAGTTTTCACCATTTTCATTACAAATATTTTATGCTCTATATCTTATTTTCCTCTCCAAATTCTAATATTATTTTTAGAGTATGAAAACATTTATTGAGTTCGATAGAACTCTTATTGATGTTGTGTTGCTTTCGTTCCCACGAAATTCATTCTATCTTGAGAAACGATTGTTAAACTAGTTGGAGCACTATAGAAGGGAGGGGAAATTGTCTTAATGACACATAGTTAAGTTAGTGGACTCGAATTAATATTCTGATCATGTTGATCATCCTATTACGCTATTCAAATACATTTCGATAAATCTGCAAGTGTAAGTAGATTGAACGAAAAAATTATGCTTCAGAAACATCCACCACTTCCAAATCCATGAACCCATCTTCCTTTGCAAACTGGAGGCCATAACATAAGATAGTTGATTCCTTAACTTCAAGGTAAAAAGGCCCCTAATCTGCCGAGAATTAGCTATCGCGACCAAACCATTGTGATCTCTCATGATGACTTCCAGTCCAATAAAATCCTCTTCGACACAAATATGGCATCTATATTCAATTTTAGGTAACCCACATTCGATTTGCACTATCTAATACTGACCTACGGCCCCGAAATCGACAAAACAAATATTGAATAGTTTTTTTAACAAGACTATAACTTCTTTTACACAATCGATTATTGTCGAGCCCATCAAATTGAACATGTTAGAATCAAATCTTCATTACCCCGAACAAACTTTCTCGTATAATTTAGTCCATCTTACCAAACATGTAACAATAATATGGAAATCACTTTGAACCTAAGATGGCCATCTGTTTCGGTTCATTTATGTTGCAATCAGGTCCAAGAGTGTTTACAAAACCACTAGAACATTCACTCGTGTAGGTCTTTAGGTACTTTAGAACATTCATGCAAGTAGATCTTTAGTCATATCTATTGAAATTAGATCCAACAAAAAATACTTTACTTACCTATATCGACGACACGTGGATCAAGATAGAAAGTGAAAGGCAGCCATTAGTTAATGATTCAACACACCATTTATATCACGTAATTCTGCTGACTATGCTCTAGTTCGGCCTCTGCTTCAAAGTCTATGCTAGTGATCCTCATTGGGCCAATGTTAACTGCAAGAGCAGACTTCTTGTCAATGTTTGCAAGATGAATAAAAAATGGCACCTCAACCATCAAGTGCAATCAAGCAAAATTGCCATCACCACCACGTAAAGGGCAACAAAACTACCTTGGGACATATCCCCATCCAGCGGTAATGGACCGATTTCAGCTAGACAAAAGCCCTAGCGCACTCTCTCCCCAACCCTATGGGAGGTGGGGTTAGGCACCTCAACCATGAAGAGTTATCACAGAAAATTGCCAAAACATCTACGCGTACAAGCAGGATACAAAAAAAAAAAAAATAAATAAATCTTACAAGGGCAACAAAAGTACTTCGGGGTGTATCCCCATCCAGCTGTCATGGACCAATTTCAACTAGACATAGGCCCAAGCGCATTCCCCCCCCCCCCAACCTCTCTCAAGGGGTGGAGGTGAATAGACGGCAAAGAAGAAACAAATAGATCAGCAAGGGCCCAAAAGTACCTTAAGGCATTACATTGACAATTTACAAAATCACATAACAGGCAAGTGTGAACCAAAACCATAGTAAAAACAAATTAAATGACCGTGTTTCTCCATCACATTAAGCAAAAAGATTCAATTAGTTACAAGAAACTTGAGATTCACAGACATAAATAAGTCAATAATATCTAAGCAAAAAAACTTGATTAGTCGCGAGTAATTTTGGGATTCAGAGACATAAGCAAGACAATATAAATCATAGTTAAAATAAATTTTGAGAGGTAGAAATTTACTCTTTTAATTCTCTTTCTTGGGTATTACGTCGATGATATCTACATTACAATTAGGATATACCAAAATTCCTTCCAGAGCAGTAATCAATCCTAGGTTTGAGATTTATAAGGACTAATAATCGACTGCCAAATGATGTGAAAACCAGGTAACATTGAATCTTCACCATTATCCAGTTTGCTAAGCAAATGGACAGACTTGAACAAAACAGATTTCTAAAGTGTAATTCTTACCAACTGCATCCATCCGGCTAACTTAGGCATAAACTTTTGGATATGTTCCTCAGCTGCATTCTTGGCTTTCAGTCTCACATCCAAAAGAAACTGAAACCCCGTCTTTCTCACGCTTCTCTTCGAGCATACCCACGACATCCTTCTGCCACCCGCCTGTCATTAAATGAACAAAATAAGGAGGCAACTTAACCAAGGGGTGATGGTGGAAAATAAAAAAGAAGTCCATTTTAAACTCATGATAATAATGCGTGTAGATATTTTACCTTGCATGTATTGATAGAAAGATCAACATGCACCCATCTACCATGTAACATTCATGCAGGTATTATGAAACAAAAAAAATAAGCCTTGTTCTCAATAAATTTGGAATCGGCTAAAAGGAATTTACTGCATTTGCTCCATCTGGTTCATTGTTAGATTTACTTGAGAATCTAAAGCAACTAGGTCCTTCCAGCTATAATAGACTATATTAGCTTGATCTACCCCTTCTCTTTTGGCTTGTTTTACTAAGATCTAATTGGAAGCCTCTTTGGATCTATGTAAAACACATCTCAATCATCTAAGTCGACATTCCTTTAATTTATCTTCAATTACACCACCTCCATTTGTTGGCTCGTTTCTTATCTTATCTATTTTTAGTATGTTATTTTTAGTATGAACAAACATAAGTCTTAAAACATATCACGTGCATGGACAAATATTTTTATCCTGTTCCTTAACATTTTGCCAAAAGACGTTACAACACCAAGATTTATCGAGTTCAAACGATAGATGAGCAGACACTAACAAGTAAAACCAAGAGGCTGTTGAAAGACCTTAAATTATAGTATTAACGAAAGCAATTGCTATATCCCTAGCCAATGCTAACACTCCCCATGACATGCACACGTGCATGTATAACTGTATATGTATTCTTACAAGATGGCTTACCCATGAGCATGGGGGATTTTACATATCTTCGCAGCATCATGTCCTCTGTACTCTACCACCACATGCCTTTCACTCTGGCTTAACTCAAGTAAATTTTTTGACCAAACGAGTTAGTACTTTTCATTAAACTAAAATGAGAAGCAAAAATGATTTCTAAGAATAAGAAAAACAGCAGCAAATGACACTGACAATATAGTCTGTTACTGTGAGCTTTATCAAGCTGTGATCCTTGCCCTTACTACACTCCCTTTCACAGGGAAGCTCTTTAACCAATATAGAAAAAACAAATTAGAACGGCACAATATTGTCTTTCTAGGTACAACATCTGCGTTTATACATGAACCAGGCAGGGGCAGAGCCATGAATATACTCCAGTGGGGGCATGACTTTAAATAACTTTTTAAACAAAACACTAACACGAGAGTTCAAAAATGTTATAATTCTTTTTTTATACAATACAATTGTTTCCTATGGAGTTTCGTAATTCGAAAACGCAAAGTAACATATTAATTCTTATGCACCTTGACATATAAACATGACAATTGACGTCCATGTTGGAAGGTTGCATTCTAGTTCTTACAATTTCTACTGAAAAATTCTGAAAATATTCCAATGTTATAGGTTTGTTCCTAGGACTTCCTAGTCCTCTAAAGTTGCAGGAAGCAAACTATCAGATTGCTCTTTGTTAGGAAAATTCAATAAATTTTGTTGGCTATCTTAATTAAAAAATCATGGTTAGAATTCTTTCTTTTTCTTGTTTTATAGAGTCTAATGAAACAAAAAGCACTGCGTGCATGAAAAACACAAACAAGTGGTTTAAACACACGACTTGTGATTATAGATCTTGTGGGATAAGATTGAATAGATCTTGAAGATATCTAAACATATTTAAATTAATACCTTGAAGAATAGTGGGTTTATAATCACCAAGTAAATTCTAAAGATGGATAAATAGATCAAGTATCGAAAAAAGTTTCTTCTACGTTTTAAACTTTAAAAATTATGAAATAAAATATATAAAAAAATGTTTCTTATCTGATAAACAGAAATAATCACTCTCATGTAAAAATAGTATGTAATTAGGGCATTGATTAGCTTCACAGTTGTTAGACTAGACATTTGTTTCATTGTTAGATGTATTTGCAGTCACATTTCTGAATAACAAAGACTAGATTGCATATGATAAATAAAACACAGCATTGCACCAGCATACTCTGTTTTCTTCAACTCTCTACGTTATAGAAGCCCCAAAAAAACATTTTCATCCAAAAGTCCAATGGATGCAAACCCCCCCCCCCCCCACCCCCCAAGTGGCTGCTTGCATGGAACCAGGCGTTCCTATGCTCGCACACAAACATGTGCATGGTAATAGAGTGCTTACCTAACTGCATATAAAGTATCCTGATACACTACCAATATATATTTTCCTCCACCACCAGTATTTTTAGATTCTTACTCAAGTTATCCAGATGACAAGACTATACATGACTGAAAAGAGTAGTAAATACGAAAATATAAAAATATAACCCTGCAGCAAGATCAAATAGTTTCTATATATAATCGTCTATACAGTTGTTTCTTGCTCTTCTCATTTCAGGTCGATTCAATTTGAAAGTTATTTGAAGCCGGTACATTTATAGAGAAAAGATCTCTCAGTAGGATTCGAACCCAGATGAAGCAAAAAAAGAAGTAACGAATGTTGTAGGATTCCCAAGAAATTATTTGATTTCTTCCCGAGGGCTAGTTTATCATGACTAATTGAGAACACATGTCCGCATATATCACGAAGAACACAAATGTATTAAACAAAGCTCTTCTATATAAGCCTTAGATGAGGTGGTTAGAGCAAACAAAGATCATGAATTCACGTTTGGGCACAACCCAATTATGAAATTGTCTGCGTGTAAGACTATTAAAAAAAAAACCAACTTCCACATAAAAGGACAGGTTGACAGCATAATTTAACTACAAAATTGAAGCCACTACATCTATAAAGAAAAGGGCTGGGTTACCATGACTAATTGAGGTCACATGTCCACTTATCATTAAGAACACTAATTTACTAAACAAGTTATTCTATAAGCGGTTGGCCACAACCCAATTATGAAAATTGTGTGCGTTTATGACTTTTGATAAAAAATAAAAATTTAACCTCCACGTAAAAGTACGTGTTGACAACATAATATAAATACACAAGTTTGTGCTCTCACTAAAAGCTCGAGACAATATAGGACAGTACAGAAAAAAAATGAAAAAAAATAAAAAAAAATTATCTAGTGTACTAAACATACATTACACGTAAAGAGCCACGGAACATACTTGAAGAATAATCAATCCCATTACATAATTGAAGAATAAAACTGTACCAGTGCCATGGAGGCCATAGCAGATGGAATTGGAAGCTGAATAAAATGGCCTGATATGGACCTATTGGGTAAAAGAGCTATTGATGCCACCCGTTCCATTACCTTTTCTGCCTTTTACCTCTTTTCTCCTTCCTCTGCGACAACAAAAACAATAATATATCGTATATGTACACTTCCCAATATACGAAAAAATCGAACATAGGAAAAAACAAAGATCAATTTTTCAGAAATTGTGAATAAGTGAAGGCGGTTTTAACAGTTTTTAACCATTGCCGATTCTTGAATTCCACACTAAAGTCGCATGCGGATGATCCGTGAAAAGACGAGTTATGACATTACGATTTTAGTTCAAATTGTGTAAAACTGGAACAACTCACCACGCACATGATTTTTCTTTTCTTTTGGAAAATTGCACTACGGGTCCCTAACCTATTGTCTAAGTATCAAATTAACCAATCCATTAAAAGGAATAAATTGATTTACCAATCTTATACTTAGTTCCACAACCAGACTTCAATGACACTAACAATTAGGGGTCGGCAAAATCCGACCGAACTCGAACCAACTCGATTGATTTGGATCCATCTTTTTGTTATTTTTACACGAGTTGGATATATTGGTTGTGTAGATGGGTTGGGATGATTCGAGTTATCAGTTAACTTATGAAAATCGGAGAAACTTGTCAAACCCAATCCGACTATATTTATGAACTTTATAAATATTATGATATTGTTTGAACGAAATTGAGTCTCTGTTTCTTCACAGAACCTTCAAGAGCTATAATATTTAGAAAAACTTGAATTAAAATGTCAATTTTTGTTGGGAAAATTTTGTGCAATAGTTGAAAATTTTGAGGAAACTATACACAAATTATATACTACTAATTAACTAGGTTTTATATACGCAAACGTATTACACGAGAAGTCTTGCATGCGAAAAATAATATAAGCAAATACAGATTCACCACAAGAATATTTCTTGGCTTCATATAATTTAATAATAATAATCTATCCACATAACATTTTCGTGCATGAAGTGTCAAAATAATTCAGATTTTTTAGTTATTGCAACTATAGAGACCTAATATTATATAAGTCATGCGTCAATTATAAATCCATCCAACCCGACCCACCTATTTTTATTTTTGTTGACAAGTTGTTTCAAACCAACGAACCCAATCTGATCGATACTTGATTAGGTAAGGTTGGGTTGAGTTTCAACTTTTATACATATTGTGTTGTGTTAAATTATGATCAAACCGATCATGTTTGATTGTGTTTGAATTGAGGCAAAAATCGACCCGACCCGATCCGACCCGACACATGCCCACCCTTACTAACAATTCATATATTCGTTAAATATCATGCTAGGATCCTAAAATCATGTCTTACCGTCACAGTTAACATAAATTTAAACTGTTATAAATTAGAGAAAATTTAAGAAAATAGACTTGTGTATGTATTTTATTGAGAATCAATATTCAATATTTATAGGTTACAATTAGAGTTTAGGGATACAGTAGTCATTCATAAATAGTAACCTATTTACAAAATTTCCCTTAACTATTTAAATAATAATTGTCTTGTTGGAACTTTATTTGGCAAAAATTCCAAATAAAGGAAAAAAGAGTACAAAAACTAATAATATTAAAAGGGAAAATTGCATCGAAGATTTCAAACCATTCATTTTGCTTCAAAATACACCTTAACCTTTCATTTTTACGATATCAATCCCAAACATTTTATTTTAACGGCAGCCGGAATCAATATAACTTATTCCATCCAAAATTCTGTTAATCAACCCTTGAATCAGATGTTTGACTTAAATTAACCAATTAAATAGATATATATTTTCTATAATAAAAACTTCAAAATAATTAAATTAAAAAAAAAAAAAAAAAAACCATTTATCTTCTCCACCCCACTCCTCACCACAATTGCCAATCTTCTTCTTTTTCTCTACCTCCACCCCACCTCTACGGTTCCACCTTTAGTCCACCTCACACTCCAACTTTGCTTGCTGCACCAGTGTAAGGAGAAGAACCAGATTCCATGACAAGCTTGAAAGCAAAGGAATAGGCATCAATTTCTTCAAAAAGATTCTCTTTGCCCTTATCGGGATTATTTATCATCAATTTTCGATTGGTGCCATTTGAGGCAAATGAAAACTTTCCTGTAGTTGGAGGTTTCATTACCTGTAGAAAAACAAGCCCATTGATTAGGGTTCTATAATTTCTAAATGTCTTTGGATGTTTAACACAAAAATAATTTCTTTTGATGCCTCGTCTTTTGCTTTCGAAACATTAGTTTTTGCTTTTGTCTCGTAAATATTATAGTTATGAATTGTGTTGGATAGTTGGAATGGGTCGCGCTACACTTACAGAAACCCTTTACCAGAAGCTGTACAGATGACGTGGCCGTTTCCTTATTTTAAAGAGCCAAGAAAAGAAACGAAGAGAGAGAGAGCAGGACACCGGTTACCATTTGAAGTCCCCATTCGTTACTCTCTGAAACCCTAGAGTTCCATCCTTCCCGCCCTCCGATCGGCGGCATCCAGTTG
>CAIGRB010015270.1:0-13977 GCA_903798255.1 Fraxinus quadrangulata
TTACAATTCGGAAATGAACAGAATACTTCCAAGGGGCGCAAGCACACGAGTAATAAAAGAAGAATTTTAAAGTTAAACTAAGAAATTGAAATTACATATTCTCTGTTGAGAGTTTGATTCGGGATGCTTTCTTCTATGTCTTCTCTTTCTTTTATACTCATTTGATAGTTTTTTTGTGAAGAACCGTTTAAAAACTGCTTGGTGTTCTATAACTACCCACTTTCTTTATGATGACTGATTTGTCGTAAAACTGTCAACTCTAACTGTCGCCACGATTCTTGTTTTTCAACCACTCACAACTGGGATCCTTGGATCGTGGAGCGTGATTGGATTACTCAATAACTGCTATTTTGGATGACTATGATATCTCATGTTTGCCAAGATTCTGGGCGACTCGAAGGTTTGGACGAGAACGGGCTCATTCATTCTGGACGACGCAGGGCACTCCATTCGCTCAGTGTTTGGGCGACTTTTCAGATTGGGCGATGACGTTACTTTGTTATGGGGCCTCTTTTGCATTTATCAATGGTCCTATTAGGGCCTTTGTTCTGGACTTCCGAATTGAGCTTCATTCCTTGGGCCATTTAAATTTGGGCTACACTTTTTTGTGTGTCAACAGATATGTACTGACTTAAGGGAAAGTAGTCTATGTTAATTGGTTGATCAAAATTATCACACGCGCGACATTAAAAATTAAGAATTATATATATATATATATAATTATTTAATTATCTTTCTTAATACACTTGAGATTTTTAATGATTATACTTCGAAAAGTTAATTGTCAAACCCGTGAGAAAAGGTTTGGGTGCGTTTGGTTTGTATTTTTCAAGTCGTTTTCAATTTTCAATTTTACAAAACACTGAAAACGTGTTTGGTCTTATGTTTCTAAAAATTTATTTTCAAAAAAAATATAAATTTATAATGTAAAACTAAAAACACATTTTCAACATTTTGAGTATTTTCAATGAATATTTTGAAAACACTTAAAATATGGAAAACAAGAGTTTTAATAAATTTTCAAAAATTAATTTTCTTAGAAAAATATAAATATAAATTCTAACCAATTAAATTATCTAACAAATAAAATCTTAAAATTCAAAAAATAAAATTGATAAATTATAAAAAAATAAAATTCTAAAAAATTAAAAGTAAACTTTTGAAAAAATAAAATTATAACAGTTTCTAAAATAAAAAATAAAATTAATTTTAGATTTTAATGATTATTTACACAAAATTTGAAAAAATATACTTCAATGAACATAGACAAAAATATTTTAAGTCTACGCCGTAAGTTTTTATTTTTATTTTCTATATTTTGAAATTAATTAATAATTTCTTATTTAATTTTTAGTAATAAAAATATTATAAGATTCATCAACTTCAAAATGTATATAATATTTGATAATATATTAACTTAAAATTGTTGAAATTTAATGAAATTAATGTCATAAAACAATTTTTCAAAATTTCAAACTAAACATATTTTCTAGTGTTCTATTTTGAGAAATAATATTTCAAAATGACATACCAAACACATTTTTAGAAATTTTAAAGTAGATCTTCAAAATTGAAAATAAAAAATGAACTCAAACCTCAAAACTGAAAATCGAAAGAGATACCAAACGAGCCCTTGGTTATATTAGTAGCTAGTACGGACGTTGTGTTTTTTCTATCGCAAGTGTACGATATCCTAACAAGTAATATAATGGAGTAATGAGTTCAGATATCGATCATACGAGAACTACTATTTAACGATTAGTTAAATTATTACTAACTTTAATTTGATGGAAAACAAATAATAAAGTTTGTGATTGGTGTCTAAATTATTCTAACTAAATTAAATTAACATACACAATTTATCGAATTTGGGTTTAAAAGTATGAATGTGGATATTAGGATTTAGGAATTTACCTATGGATCTACTTTAATTCTCCAATCATGATTCATTATTATTGTAGTGTTCTGTCGAATTCTTTTAAAGTATTTAACTTACACCTATCGAATTCTTATTGAATCTATTTAACTAATTCAATTTTATATATCTATATGAATCAATTTTAGTTAAACGAAATATTAGTTCTAAGAATTCATCTAATAACCGCAATAATCAGTATAGGTATCTCTATACATTATACTAAATTATCGAATTTTAATATGTGGTCTAAATCTAAAACTCATTTCTCGATTCGTAATAGATTCACAAAATCATTGAATAATTGACCAAGTAATTTAAAGTATTAAATTCATGAATAAAATCAACACATATGCATTTAAAGAACTAAAATATTGAATAAAAGAAATAAAATGTTACACATACATTGTTCTCCATAGCTATGAATTTAGCAACTCATAATAAAAATAAAAAAGTATAGAGTTCATAACACGGTTTTGAACAGCTAGATCATGGAAATAATGAGATCTTGTACTAAGAATTTTTTCAATTTAAAAAATCTTCAAACCCTAGCTTTTGCTAATGATTATGTGTTTTTCTCCCCCAAATTTGTAGAATTCCCTCAAAAGTGTCAAAAACTTATATTTATACTCCTCACGTTTGTGTCGAATGTTGAGTTTTTTATGAGCTTCAAAATAGGTTAAAAAATGCTCCATAGATACATCCAGGCAGCTTCTCGGCGCAATAGGAGTGGTGCCTCTGCATCCCGACTCTAGTGCCACCTTTCACTATACTTTTTTTAGTATTTTGATCATAACATTTTCTCCAAATATTCGATTGATGCGATTTAAATTGGTTTATAAAAATAATTCAAAGGGCTATAACTTTACTTGAAATAGATTTTTTTTCCAATTTGAATGTTTACAACATCAAAAATGGATTTCAAACTTGAGTTAAAAATCTAGAACATACTCGTGTGGTTGAAAATTGATTTATGTCCATATTTTGATCATATTTAACTCTATTTTTTTTTACTTCTAATTGCATCCAATTGATCCCTAGCATTCTCTAATCTTCATCACACAACTTTTGGGTATTTAAACTTTAATCCCCAAACTTTAGATTTTGCCCTTTTTCACCAATGTTCGCTTCTTGCTTTTAATTTCAATTCCTTTCATTGAATTTCACCTAATAAATGAAATATACAATAAATTAGATTATAATTGTTAAAAAGAACTACCAAATGTTTATATTTTTAGGTCCAAATAAATGTATAAAATACACTTGTCAACTTATTGACTTGATAATAAGTGTTTCGACCAAAATCTTTAGGCTGTAATTTTTAAAGTTTCTATATAATGGGATATGATTTCTTGTTATAACATTACATCTAGTGTAAAAATAGATTCTTTACCACCGTAGATATTTTCAGATTTGTTTAAAAGGTGAATATAAGGTTAAGAGTAAATTAATATTGTGTTTCCCTATTTTACCCTTTTTAACAAATTTAGAAAATCTTTTGGTATATTATCTTACATATTAATTTTCTTATCGTGTTTAATGACTGTTGTTTAGGTAAGAATTAAATCCTATTTGCTTTACTTATAAGTAAAGTAATTAATCAAGCTTCGAAAAAACAATTTTCGTCCGGTGACCTAAGAAATAGCAGTGCAGCCATCTTCAAGGCTCTATTAACAATGCATTCCTCCAAGGCTCTATTCATGATGATGTTTACATGGAACCACCTCTTGTGTTTGTTGACAAACAAATCCCGCATGTTGTGTGCAAACTCAAATAGCAATTTATGGACTTTGACAGGCATACATGCATGGTTCCATGCATTGAGTAACTTTTTCCTTGACCATGGGTTCAAAAACTCAATCTCTAATACATTTTATTCTTCTTGAATCAAGGAAAATTTATGCTCTTCTTTTTGTTGATGATATCATGTTGGTAATCAGTTTGTTCACTCTCTGTCCAATACGTTCTCTCAAGGACCTTTGCTCGTTCAGTTACAGTTTAAGTGTTGAAACTATCAGAACAAGAATTGGGCTTTTCCTATCTCAACATAAATTAATTCATTGAGTTTCTTGAAGAAAACTAAGATAATAAGTGAGGGAAGTATCCAACCCTCTCTACAACCTACACACTAAAGCTAATTTATTTTTTATTCAAACTATATAGTAGGGAAGGGAACACAGACCTAACATCCAGAAAAAGAAGAGTAAAAAACCATATTTGCAGAAGAAAAGTACAATGAAACATAAGAGGTAAATCAATGAAACTTATGAGGTCGCATCCCTATTCTAATTGTCATGGATCAAGTCTTCATATATCTTATATGGTCATAGTCTTGGTCATAATCATAATAATAAGCATACTCGTTCTATCAACTTCAATATTAGCAGTGCAAATACCCAAACACATACCATCCCTGTCGCTCTCAATTTGTGTTCGAACCTTTCTGAAAAGGGAGGGAGACTCGAGACACTAGGCCTGGGGGATGAGGACTTTTGGGACCTACCTACCAGACTACATACAAAATCATCAATAGCAAACCGGTAAGATAGATTCTACCTTTATTCGATGTGATTGATCAACATTTGTTAAAGATCAGCCTCATCACTATCAATAGCGTCAATAATGCCCTCGCGCAAAATTTTGGTCCCTAAATTGTTCGGTTGCTGTCTCAGAGAGAGCCACAATAGAAGTCAATAGGGAAGGGTCGACACTGACAGGTGCAAGCTCTGTAGAAGATCCAATCGCTGAAGTAGTAATAATAGGATGAGCACGAATACTAAGAGCCACAAGGGAGAGAGAGATAACTGATGTGTGAGAGGGTATTTCAAGAGGAAACATTGAAGGAGCAACACTGTCTAGTACATGCTTAGAAGAAGTCTCCGTAACTAGGATAACAGAAGGAGCTGTATTGAGATAAATCACCGACGAAATTGGAACTGAGGATCACACTTAAGCTAAACGATGGTGTTCACAATACCAACAAGTCATTAGTGATTTGCAAAACTTTGCATTTACTATGCCCAATATTTCTTTTTGTGCTAACAAATTGTCATAGTTCATGCATCGTACCTAGACAACTCAATTGTTTGACATCAAAAGAGTCCTTCATTACCTCCAAAATACCTTATATTATGAGATTTTTCTTTGTAATTTCATCATGACTTACATTACATGCCTTCCCATATGCTGATTGGGCTGGAGATAGTGACAATTCCAACTCTACAGTAGCCTATGTAGTTTTTGTTGGCGCAAATGCGATCAATTAGAATTCCAAAAAGCAAAATGTCGCTTCTCCTCAATAGAAGCTGAATACAAAGTTGTGGCCATTACCGCTGCTGAAATAATTGGCCTCGAAATTAACGTTCTGAGCTATAGTTCCATATTCCAAAAGTCCCAACTATTTATTGTGACAATATTTGTGCCACTTACCTTTGCGCTAATCCTATGTTTCATTCTCTAGTGAAAAACATTAAGCTTGATTACCATTTTGTTCATGAACAAGTTGAAAAGGAATTGCTCTCCATATCACGTGTGCACTTTACTAATCAACTTGCTAATTGTATTAACAAAACCATTGCCTTGATAACAAATACTCTGACACCATTGATCGTACGAAATCTCGCAAGTGCACGATATCATGAACAAGTAATATAATGATAAGTAAAATATCGTCCCACGGAGAATATATACTTAATCTAGGGTTAATTCTAACCTTAATCGAATAGCCAATTTTGATTATCACTTATTTACTAATTTATCTGCTTAAAGTAATTATTCTATTGAGAAAATTATGAAGGTTTTTATAAGATTACGTGGATTGATTAATAAGATTTTGAATCTCCCTTATTAATCCATTATAATGCAATTTAATACCATGACAATATGTATACATTCTCTTGATCAATGTCATTAAGTAATTTAATAATCTCTCTCAAGTAAAATTAAATCTACCCTCTCATGTGACATTCATATATCTCTATGAAAAATATGAATATGAAAGCATGTATTAAAATACTAGAACATCTATTAAAATCATGCAAAGTATATTGATATATCTCTATCTGACTTTAAAACAATTGTTATCAAATTTTGTTTATTCTATTGTATCTCTCAATAATAATAAAATTCACATCAATCCAATTATTGATCAAGTAATTGGACATCATTGAATACTATAACAAACATCTAAGAAATAACACATATTAAGCATCAAAATGTTGAAATCATATTAAAATTTTATAATAAGGGTCCATCTTAGTAAATGAAAACTTGTCTAGCATTACAAATTCACAAGAAATCATGATTAATTTATAGAACATCACCGGAATTTTTTATTAATGAAGAAGAAGATGATAAATCTTCAAACTGTTCAATAATTTCTTAATTAATCTCCAGTTGCGACTTATCTTCTTTATCTAAAAACCAAGGTTGAATCGTCAATTGATTTAAATATTGTACCTGTCTCTTCCCAAAAAAGGATGAATTGCCTTTCTTTTATTGTAAAATTATATGATATGAAAGGTATGAGAGGTCTCATGCAATATTGGAGGAAATTCTCTATTTATAGGACAAGACTTAAATCTTAATTCGTACCATAAAAGTCATAGAATTTAGAGTTTGAGTAAAAAAAGGACATTGTCACCACTGGACGAGTGCTCAAGGGCCCTTTTGGAGGTCATCGATAGCTCAAGTTCTGAAAAATGTGCTCAAGTGCCCTATGGTTGGTCATTGAGCGCACAATTTCATATATGTTCTCGTCCCTGTTTGTATATTTTGTGCATCCTAAGTCCTTTTTCCATGAAGTTTTCATCATATGACTTTTAATTACATCCAATTGATCCCTTATAATCTTCAATCATCGCTTGATGGTCCAAATCAACTATTAAATATTTTCAATTTGGTCCCTAAACTTTAGAAACCCTCCTATTTCATCGGTTTTCATTTATTTCTTCCAATTTCAAGTTGTCTTACCATAAAAACAAAATATACAAGAGATTAAGTCATAATTCGTCAAAAGTACTCCAAAATGTCTGTATTTAAAGGTCTAGACGACCATCACAACATAAGTCTTCGTAATGAAACACCTACATGAGGGGGGGTAATGAGGCAAACCAAAGTTAACTAATTTCTAACTCAACCAACACTTGGTGAATATTCTCGAGCCTAACTTTCTTTGTGTAAAGATTCATTACGGATATCAGTGGTGTAATAGAATTCTAAATATATCATTGTATAGCTACTATAATTTTTGTGTACAACAATATTTAAATTTGTAAAAATCAGTGTAATAAACAATTAGCTATTTTGCACCATTCTTGTCTTGGTTTGTTTATAAATCAAATTCGTGTTATCAAAAGAGATTTTATACATTGACATTTTTATTCACAAGGGTTGGTGAGACCTGTACTTGGATGGTTAGTTTGTGACGGATTGAATGAGGCGACATGTTTTACCAAATAAAATTTCCCGGCTCATGAATACCAAAAACCAATGGCTCAAAAATTTGGACAAACTTCCTAGCCACATTCAGAAGACAAATACATATGTTCAATGTTAAGTACATTTCACGATGATACTTTGTTTTGAATGTTTTGAATTGCAAGTGTACGATATCGTGAACAAGTAATAAAGTAAATCCAAAAGTTTGAATTATCGTTCCCACATAGACTCTATCTAATCGTTGGTTCTATTATTTCTAACTTTATTCGATTAAAAACAATTAACGGTGATTCTCTATTTTTTTTTTTTTTCAATATACTAAAACAATTAACACGTGCATACATGAATATTTTATATGATGGTTTAAGTGTTTCGATTCACTAGTTCACCATAACTATCTCAATAATCTCAATGAATAGTTTTTATAACAACTAATTACTCGTACTTGATTGAATTATTCCGAAGTAATTGTTTTACATTTCTCGAGTTCAAACCAATTATAACCAGTTAAATTAACCTACCTTATCTCTAAGTGATTTTGAATAAGTTTTAATCAATAATATTCAATCACAAAGAATTCAATTAATGATTGTGACAACCATAAAAGTGTATCTCTACTATTTTATCCAAATTGCAGGTTTATAACGTTGTATAAATAAATAAATCACCTCCCATCTTAATTATCGCTCACAAATCAATGAATTAATGATCAAACAATTTAAAATATTAAGAATGAGTAAAAACAATTTACAAGCATCAATCGAAAATCAAAATTTTTAAATTAAAAATAAGATTCAAACTAGGTTATAATAGTTCGTCCTAACTAATTATTTAATTACACATTATGGGAGAATAAAATACAAGAAAGAACTAAATTACATTACCAAGTTTTAGAAAAAATGGGGAAAGGATAAAGATCTAGGACCAAGAATTTGCCTTCTTCTTGTAACGGACTTGAAACGTATGCTTCTTGATTGATTTCTTTCCTTTTGGGCTCTCTTTTCTTCTAATTTCTATGAATTTTCTATCCAAGGAGACTCTTCCTTTTTTTTTTTTCCCCCCTCAATAATGATATTAATAAAGTTTAATTTATATCTTAGTTCATGCCCAAAAGTGATAGGATTCGGAACTAGAGTCATAATAGGACTGTTGCATTTCTGAATTTTTATTTCAAGGACCTCCAGGCAATAACAAAATAGTTTTGGGTACAATCACACAGTTTGTAAAGTTTGAGCTATGTTTCTACGATTTCAATAATTACGACCACACCTTCTATTTTCCGACTGAAGTCTCATTTTTGTGTGATTGGGCCTCTGAATCCAATAAATTGTTCAGCCCAAGTTATTTTTATTCTCAATTCAGCCCTTTAGCCTCCAAACTTCGCACTTTAGTCCCAAACTTCCATAGTCCGTCCAATCTACACTTCAATTTTTACGCTGTAACTTCCAACATCTTCAAGATTGGTCCATGGAATAATCATTTGAAATTGGTTATATCAAGTTCTGAAAATAACCAAGATCGAATTCGTCAATCGATGAATCCATGCCGCATAACCTGGCAAAGGGGAGCAATTGTTGAATTTAACTAACAAAACTTGTTAATTTCTTTTGAATGCTCTATTAATTCTTCTAATTAATCATGTGTACTATGATTAATTTACGATTGCTTCGAATTAACTTCAATTAAGCTTCAAAAAGCCCTTTGACGTGAGATTTGAGGGTTAATTTGTTTCATTAGTTGCTGATTAATTTACTTATGGACATTGTGCTCGTGGTCTCAAGACTTCGATTGCCGATAAAACAATCACTTGCCCCTCATTGTATTAAATAAACAGATAGTAAATACAAATTTATGACATAATATATTTTCCCTCATTCCCGGTAATAAAATACTAGGACATAATCATCACCGTTAATGACCAGATGCACTAATAAATGAAAGATTGATGATACGAATGCCAAAAAAATGTGAGGACAAAGAAATACTATAAGTGAAGATTAAAGACCTTAGTGTAATAAAAAAATCGTACAAAAAAAATTATGAAGTCAATATAACTACCCTTTTTAAAAAAAAATAAATAAATAAAATCTTAAAACTAGGTTTTGCAACGAAAAACATTAGACTGCCCTAGAGATAGAGCGATGGGGAAAAATTGGAAAAGTCTATTATTGCGGTCCATCATTTCTAAGTTCGTGCTCGAGTATCTTTTTCTTTTTGGATGAAGCTGAATAAGCACAGCTCCATTAAATTTCAACGAAAGCAGTTGCTAACAATAGTAGCTTATATCTGTCCTTGGTAAATTTTTGAATAATCCTGTTTTGACCGTCGTGTATTTTTTAAAACATATACCATCTTTGGTTTGTGTCGATTTTAGAGAAGACTATTAACCCAGCTAAAATAAATAAAATAGTAGATTTGAGAGTTCCTTTCAACTTGTACTATCCAATTCGACATTCTTTTCTTTGAATCATGAATTGTTCTATACTATGCATTACTTCACAAATCTTCTCCAAAATTTTTATATGAATTTTGTCTTCAACTTATTAAGTTATTTGTGAATATGAGGAATCAAAAATGTACATTTCATATAGTTTTAATAATGTCCCAGTCTTTATCAGACAAACCAACGTGGGGCGGCCTATATCATGGCCATCGCTTGTGATTGTTGAAGGTTCGATGTTTTATATGTTTTCAGGCACTCCTGAGTGTATACTCAGCACAAAAATAAAAGAATTAATTGAATTCAAAATAATTGAAGGCATGTTTTTAGAGATTTTGAGGACCAATTTGATTGGGCCAACAAAGAAAAGAATCTTGAAAATTTGTCTCCCAAAAGGCCTTAAAAAGTGCTTTCAAAGTCTTTAAAAGGCTCCGAAATTGAAAATAGTTTTTGAATAAAGTGAGTTGGACATTGAAAACATTTTAAACACGTTTAGTATTCATAATTGGACCGACATTATAATACTCAGTTGATGTAGTAATTAAATCTGAAATCAAGGAAGAACATTGAAATTCAAATGAAACAAGTAACTACTTGTGAGTTATTTAAGTGAGATATTTTATGAAACAAACATAATTATGACAATTTTTTTTTGTCAATATGTTATTGTTACGTGTTAAATATGCACACACAAAAGTTTACATCATCTACATGTGAAGGGATGATCTTGAATTTATAAAGGAAACGTATCCTCCTAAATTTAATCCAACGAAATGAAACTTCAAGTCCTAAAAAATTATATCAAACTCATGTCTCAAACTAAGGCTAAGCCATTGAATACATAAGTTAAATCCCTCAAAGTCTGCGGAAGATTTGAATGAACGGAGGCCCTAGTTAAAGTATGTTTATGAGTAGTTATGAATTTCTTGTAAGTCCACAAAATATGGCTCACACTTTGTTTGACTTTGAAGATTGCATAAATTGGGGCTCCCCCTAATTATGGCATCTTATAAGCCACATTTTGTGGGCTTATAAGAAACTCCATAGCTACTCCCAGTACATCCTCTTAATGGTGATAGCAAGTGATCCCGTCATATGGTCATAGTGAATTCTTGAAGTGGTAGTCTCTATGATAGCGCGTGCATGGTGTGGTGGATATGATGCACACTTTGATGAAGTGTGCGATCTTCTTAGTTGAAAGGAAATATTCGGAAAATGTAATCACTTGAGAAGGGTCGTGTTGATCATGATTATGTGATATGTCATTTGAGAGTGATTGCAAAGCAAAACATGGGATAAAAGTTTCACATGGACATAGCTGCTCTTAGATATATAAAATATTTAAGTACTTTTCTTAATTGCTTAATGTTGCAATAGAACCTCAAGTCCCAATAATAATCAATCATCATTAACTTATTTTAATTTTTTTTTAAAAACATTATCTATAAAATGAAAAATTAAAAAAGAAAAGTCAGCTCAGAGGTAGTGGTGGCAATGGGCCGAGGCGAGCCGAGCTCTTTTTGTATACACACATTTTGTAAACAAATTTTTAAATATAAATTTTCTAAGATACTTTTATTTTTATTGTTTAAAAAGATAAACCCTTATCATTTATTTTGCTTTAATTTCGAGTAGATGAAGAAATTGTACACACGACCAACTTGTTACGTGTACAATTTTTTTTAAAAAATTATAAATGTATGAAAATAAAATTTTGTGATAAATACAGTGAAATTAAATATCACTTACTTGGTTATTTGCAATTTCGGCATATTTATGTTGAATTCGATAATTAGCGTCTTCCATGTCCTTCATGCACATTAACGCTTCCAAAATATCTTCTTTAGTCGACTCCTGACCTCAAAAAAAATCATCTTCCCTACACTAAAAGCAAACTCCGAAGATGCAATACTAACTAGAGGTGTTAATAGATCTTTTACAATTACAGAAACGATCGACCATCGGCGTTTGTTATTTCGCTAGAATTCAATGACGTCTTCTGAACTTTTTCTAACTAATTTGTTACAGACGAAGTATGACTAAAGTAATCAATTAATTCAGATGGCAACGCATTTGGACTAGTACTCGAAATTTGAGTACATGTAGTGGAAGGCAAACTACTATTACTACTACTAGAGGAACCACATGCATTTGCAGTTGAATCATATCTATATGAGTTCATGTTTTCGAATAAATTTAAAATATCATCGTCGTCATCTATTATATTAGTGGGAGAAGCAGTTGTAGGTACTCGAGTAATACGTGTACCCATTCTTGAAGTATATAATTCATACATCTCACTTGACGTTTGTTCCAAATCCCTATAAGTAATTGATATATTAAAAGTTAAAGTATTTGAAATTTGATCAATTACAAATTTAGTACCCGATAAATTATATCGGGGTCCATGACGCATGCTAAAGGAAATAATATAGGTAATTCTTCCCAATATTTTTAAAATTTTAATTCCATGAAATATATAGCCGCATGAAAATTGGGGTCATTTCGAAATCTCTTAAAAGTCCTAACAGTTATATAAAGATGTTCAAGAACCATACAACTAATGGAATAGTAAGCACCAGACAATATATTTGTAGACTCATAAAAATTTGCCAAAAATTTTTTAATTTTAAAAATTAAATTCCAATCGAATTCATTCAAGATAGTATCTTTTTCGTCTCTAGCATGCCTATTGTTATAAAATTCAGTAATAAACGGTTCAAAATCTTCACATGATTTTAATAATAAGTAAGTTGAGTTCCATCTATGGCCTACGTCAGTAATAAAGGTTTTTGTATACGTCTTCCTACCTTGCGCACAAAATTCCTCAAATGCTTGTTTTCTACTAGGTGTAATCGTAATATATATATATATAAGTACATTCCTAATTCGGTTAATTTCATCATTAACATGTTTTAAATCGTCTTGTACTATTAAATTAAAAATATGACACACACATCAAATATGAAATAAATAACCATCAAAATCAGGTTGAAGTACTCTATGCAATTTATTGATAACAACCTTATTTACAGTAGCGTTGTCTAACGTAAAAGAACGAATTTTACTCTCGCATTTTTATTCTTTAATTATTGACATAATAGCATTAATATAGTTTGAGCATTGTGCGGGTACTCAACAATTTTAAAAGCAATAATATTTTTATGCATGACATAAAGTGGGTCTATATAGTGTGCAGTTACAGCTATACAACATCTCTTATATTACCCTTCCCACATATCTGAAGTTAAAGATATCACACACCCCCATATTTTTTTTAAATTCGCAATCAATAGTTTCGTTGAATTAAGAAAATATTCAATTATATCATATCGAAAAGTATTTCGACTTACCCCAACGTACCTCGGTTGAAAATATTGTCGAACGTAGTTTACGAAATGTTGGTTGTCTGCTATTGCTAGTGGCAACTCTGTCGCGGCAACGAACTTCACCATTCCCGTTCGAGTTTCCTCATCCGAATACATCCACGTAGAAAGTGGCATAGTAGTAGCACCGGCGTTTGGAGTACCAAACTGTAGTTGCATTTGACCAGCTAAAAGAAGCCCATGTTTATCCGCACAGTTTTTGTAGTGACGGTTGAGGTGGGTAGTTTCAATGCCTTTTTGCCATGCCATCGTTGTTGACAGTATTTGCATACTGCTTTGGTTTCTGGAAGTCCATCGACCACATGACCAGTGTGAACCAATTTGAAATGGTCCCAACATTTTGCCTGCTTCTTTTCCTTTCTAAAACCCTGTTGCATCATAAATATTTAATTCATCTTATTTCAAATCAATTGGAACACTAAGATCAACATCAACATCATCTAAATCAATTGGATGACTACCTTCATGAACATCGAAATCTTGAATTCCTTCCATACCGAACAAGTTTTCAACAAATGCTCGTGCATCCATTTGCTAATAATAGAAATTGAATGTTGAATATTTGAAGTAGAATGTAGAAAATAGAAATGTAGAATTGAGAAGTGAATGAAGATTAAGTAGTAGTGCATAAAATGAATTGTAAAAGTAAAATCAAGATAATAATGCAAAAAAATGTAGAAGATGAAGATGATAATAGAATAAATGAATGAATGATATTGTTGAATGTTGATAATTTATAAATTGTAGAGAGTGGAGTAGAGAATGAGAGGATTGATAGGAAAAAATGTTGATTAGTT
>CAIGRB010015272.1:0-27324 GCA_903798255.1 Fraxinus quadrangulata
TTCGTTCAATTTCATCATATTGTACAACACCAAACATTGATGTGATCATTAAATAATAAATACTAATCATTCTAAGTGGTTCTTCAAAAAATAACTAAAAAAAAGTGTCTTGTACTCGTAAATCCAACGTTGTCATGGCAACCACAATTTTATAGATCACACATCACCCCCAAGTTTTTCCTTCTCATTTACAATCCTGGCAATATATGCACAAAATTCACCTGAATGAATAAACGGAAACTATTAGGTGAATATTAAAGGACGGGCTATATTCACACAATTCTGCACCACATTTTAATTACATTAATTAACATTAACTTTTAATCATTATCATGTTTATGTTATTAACATTCTTTTATTGTAATTTTATCCTCAAACTTAATTGGTTAACACATATTGTCCCTGATAACGATTTTTCATGCAAAAAAATTGTTAAATGACATATTTACATTTTGAAGTATGTAAATAGAGTTTTTGAATGAAAATCGTTGTCAAAGACAATATGTATTAAAAAAATGAAATATTGATGATAATAATGTCATGAAAAAAAGTTAGGACATATATATGACAACGATTAAACATTAAAACAATATAATTGTTAGGACCGTCAAACTCCACCTTGGTATGATATTGTTCGCTTTGGGTCTGAACTCTCACGAATTTACTTTTGGATACTATCCAAAATGCCCCATACTAATGGAGTATGTCCTACACTTATAAACTCATCATATTTTTCACGTCTAGCCGATGTGAGACTTTTTTTACTCCCAATAATCCCCCCCTCAAACGAAGGATCATATCATTGTGGCCTCCCCTCAAAAGATAATTCATCCTCCAATCATCTTGTACCGTCGTTATTGTACTTGTACCGTCGGTATTGTCGTCGCCCTCGACCAAATGGAACCTGCCTCCGACCCCCCATATTTTTTATGGCTGGAAGACTTTCGACACAAGACACCTCAAACGCGGATGATTTTTAGCCAGATCACAAGGCTAATTAGGGACCTCCACCAAGCTTTCGATGTGTTCCTTCGAATAAGTTTTGGGCTTTAGGCTCTGATATCACTCGTTAGGACCTGCAAAACTCCACATTGGTATGATATTGTTCATTTTGGGCTTGACCCCTCACGAATTTGCTTTTAGATACTACCCAAAAGGCCTCGTAACAATGGAGTGTTGTCCTACACTTATAAACTCATCATATTTTCCATGTCTAATCGATGTTGGATTTCTTTTACTCCCAACATTAATACATGCATGGCGTTTAAAAAAAAGAGAAAAAACTGAACTTAATTACCCTGTTCAAAGTGCCCAAAAGTATTATTAGAATTTATTTATACATTTTTTTGGTGGTAAATTTATACAAATTAGAAGGGAAACTTTAACGGTTAAAACGAATAGTTTCTTCTTCCAAGCAGTTAAAAAGATGAATAAAGTTGAAAGTAAACTCGAATGCTGTTAAATTCAGGTTAAAGCCGCTAAACAAACAATTGAAACGGCGCCGTTCTTATCCTATTCCATTTCGAATTAACTCTAAATTTTATAGGTTGCACTGGCATATGGAAAAACAAATTGGACCTCTCCAAATGGGGAAAGGCTAAACTCAATATCAGATCAGATCGATCTCTTGTAAAGTTTTGGCCTCCTAACAAACCATTCCGTTGCGATCCGAGCTCCGATTTGATCTTTTCCAATTACGATTCGGGTTCACAAATTCCTAGGTTCGATTTCAGAATCAGTACAAATCGCATTATATTTTTTTTTTCATTTTCGAAAAATATGACACGGTTAATTTCATTTTTAGACGACGCATATTCGATTTCTATAGTGCTTGGATCTTACTGATGGCATTTTATTTCATTTTTATTGTTAATTTAGCTGAATTTGTGATTGTTTATGATGTGGGAATGCCGATGGATTTTTACGAATGTATCGTTTTGTAGGTTTTGGATAATGCGAGTGACGTGATATTCAAGTACTGCATCGAGCTGATTGATTGAAAAATATGGCGTGGTTTAGTGGGAAAGTCTCTTTAGGGAATTTCCCTGATTTTGCCGGGGCTGTGAATAAACTCAGCGAGAGCGTTAAGAATATCGAGAAGAATTTTGATACGGCGCTTGGTCTAGAAGAGAAATCCGATGCCATCAGTAGTACAGATGAAGGTAAATGTCTTGTCATCGCAGTCTTCGAATTTTTTGTGAATTTTCTACCATTATAATAAGCGTTCCTATGTATATTATTTCTGATTCTTAAGCGCGGTGGAATTAGAAATCCAATGCCTTTCAAACTTGGAAATTATCAGACCACTGAAATTTGCTGCTAGTTCATATTCAGGATGTTTTAAATAGTTTACCTTATTCTAATTTTGTCAAAGAAATTATTCGTGGTTTACAGTGCTCCCTTTTGAGGTTTTGAGCCTCCTTAATTGCTGATTAACTAGCTGTTTCACAAAATCTTATTCCAAGAACACGAATGTGTACATATAAAGTTTCTCACTAGATTGAAAGCTTCCAGTTTAAAGCATGATAAACTAATTGATGCATGAAGGTTAATAAGTTGGTCACGTATTATGGCCTACTTCCAAACATTAATGGTTGCTACTTAACATCATCAGGATTGTGGCCATCAGCTACAGAACGGAAAGCACTGTTCGAGCCAATCGTTGGGTTTATGGGGAATAAAGGCGAGGACAGTACTGCTGAATCATTGGAACAGTCTAGTTCCTCAAAGCCTGTATCTCCTGTTAAGGAAGAAGAATCTAGTTCCTCAAAGCCTGCATCCCCTGTTAAGGAAGAAGAAACTAGTTCCTCAAAGTTTGCATCTCCTGTTAAAGAAGAAGAATCCAGTTTCTCACAGCCTGTGTCTCATGTTATGGAAAAAGAAGTTATCGACAATAGTTCAGCTAATATCACAATTGAAAAAAATCCACCTGCGGATGAAGCAAATAAAGAAACAAAAAAGGCTGATGTACTGCCAGAACATGCAGAGGCATCTAAAGATGTCGACGGGAAGCAAAAAGATGCTGCTGCCGCAGAATACAGTGAAGGCGATGCAGATTCACTACCAGTGCCTGTTGAACTATCTGAACACAATGTTGAGCACATTGAACAAACAGAATCTGCAAAGAACTTTCAAGAGAAAATGTCGGAAGAAGAATTGCCTAAAACCTTGGAGTTGGTTGAACCAAATTCAGCAAGTCCTATGAGTCAGATTGAAGTTACTGCTGCAGCATCTTCAATTAATGAAGTTAGTGAGTTGCCGGAGAGCACAGATGAGCTTAAGTCACATGAAGAAGACGTTAAGGAGATTTCTACAGCCCAAGATTTGAATATATTCGCTGATGGACAAGCTGAAAAAGGAGATCCAAGAGGTTCAGATTCTCCAACTTCTGATGAGGTGAGAATTCCCAAAGATTATTCCGAAAGCGGCTTGGCTGCTGTGCAACATGGAGATGCAAAGCCTTCAGTAGAGGTACATGAAAATGATGCCATTACTAAATATGTTGAGGTGGAGCAGCAATCAACTATAGAAAATGAAGTAAAAGAGCAGCAGCGTTTGAGTTCTGGTAGCATCTCATCTAATGTTGAAGAGTCTGTGGCGGAATTGGAGAAGATAAAGAAGGACATGAAAATGATGGAAATTGCATTGCAAGGAGCTGCTAGACAAGCTCAGGTACTTATCATAATTAATTTTTTGTAAAACCAGGTGTATTCTCGTTGAAACAAGCTATTGAAACATGTAGAATGGTGTTATAAGCTCCGAGAAAAGAGTTCCTGGAACATTGTCCTGGTTACAATTAGTTGGATAACCTGGTTTGGCTTTTGACTATTAGGTGATTTTGCAACATTACTTAATTGATTGCTTGATATATTGTTATCCATTGTTTAGGTCCCTATTCACCCTGTTGGTACCAAATTAGTGAAATTTGCATAAATCTGAAAAATTCCCTTATTTGTGGGTGGTAGGTTTATATCAGTTGAAAAGATCATTATAAACAGATTTTTTAATGTTGGCTAGGAGTTTTGTTGGTTGGGACTTGTTAGAAAATTGTTTCACCTGTACGTCTCTAGATGCTTGTAAATGGAAGTTGGAATTCAATCAGTTATTCGCTCATTGCTTATTTGGTCTTTATTTTTGTTGGCGATCCTTTGTTTGGTTATCACATAGGATGATTCAGTGTGCAGAGTCTAAAATTTAGAGAAAAATGAAATTTTTTTATTAGAAATGTGGAAAACAGTAGTATGTGCCAATGACGATATATATCCTCCTTTTCTTCATTATCAAATCCACTTGACCTTGAAGCACAATAAAATATTACTGTTGAAAATGAAAAACTGATGATAACACGACTGTGATGTAATGTGTTAATTATATTACTCATTGCCTGAAATGTAACACGGATAACTTTTTAATTTTTTTTGTTCATGTATTAATTATTTACCTTTGCCACCTTATACTCTCCGTCAAGTTGAGAAAGGCGCTCATCAACGAATACTCTCCTTCAAGTTGAGAAATGCGCTCATCAACGATTCTTCATAATTTATCTGTATTTACTGTTGATACATTAAATTAATATTGAAGTCTATATTCATTTTCTGGGGAAGCCGTACTTTGTGATAACACGTCCTTTTTAGTTTGTATATGTACATTAAAGGTTCGATCCCTTTTAATTACCAATAAAAGAAAAGAGATTCTGATTGCTTTTTCCTTTTTTCCTGCTAGGCCAAAGCTGATGAAATTGCAAAGTTGATGAATGAGAATGAGAAACTAAAGGCCGTGATTGAAGATTTGAGGAGGGTAAGTTACTCTATCCTTTAGTTGATTTTTATTTGTCATGTTAATACATTTTCTTAAAAAAAGATTTACCTCATAGTATGTGGCATCCATATGCAAATATTTTCAGAACAGTTACATAAGATAATTTGATTGTTCAGATTTTTTGAACGTTTGTTTAGAACAAAGTTCTGTGTCAGAACTTAAGGAATGTAAATCACCCGTTCTTCTTTTTTAATTGCTTACCATTGATTCTCCGCCTGCCGAGTTGCAAGGTGGTCTTACTTAATAGTTAATACATTGGAGATATTTCTGTTAGTGATGCTTATGTCTAGGCTGAAACACTTTCTATGCTTGCCTATGCATGGATCGTGATGACTGAAGTTTGATGTTTCTACTGTTAACGATGATAGATTTGTCTTAAATTGTTGCATTGGATAATAGGTGTGATGCCAATAATTTATATGCTTTCATCTGGGAACTGGGTGGTCTTCTCTCTTCTGCCAATTGAAGGATGTCATTAAATTGTCCAGATTAATAATTGTTGACTGCCCCCAAAGTTTCTTTTTGCAAAGTTAAATTGATGTAGCAAGTGCAGAGTGATTCCTTTACATCTATAACTATAAGATGCGTAGACATTAATACAATCCTTATTGGAACTTTTTTTTTCTCAGCTAACTGTAATTCTTCCTGGACATGTTATATGTTTGCATGTGTATAGACCAGGGTTTTCACTGTGTATTTTCTGATCTTTCATGATCATGGATGTTATGAGTAGTCAATTTGGCTGGAGAACATCTAATATTATTGTGCAAGGTCAAGTACTGAGTAATAAAACTTAATTGGAAGATGAGTTTCAGTGTCAAACTGTACAGATTTATCAAAGCACATTGTTAGATTTTTTCGTTTAAAAAACACAAAGTGGACTTTTATTTAATCAATACCTGATGGCTTTGTGACAAGAGATGGGAAAGAGTTACGGTCAATCTTCAATTCAGTATTAATATTTTACTCTTCTTCAGGTCATTAATTTTGACAAACAATTACATATGAATGCTTATTGATATATAAATAAACAAGCAAGTAAGTGCAACTTAATTTGAGAACTTTGAAGTATCTTCACATGAAGTAAAGTAAGTGCATTTGGCCATATCAGGTAAGAAAATAAATAAGTAAATGAAAATTGTAAAACTGACAATCGAGTTGAATGCCATGGTGTACTCACTATTTTGGCAGTGCAACTTAATTTGAGAACTTATTTTATTGATTCTTTCTCCCTTCAATGAGAAATTTTACGCTCATATGTCTATCATGCAATTTTAAGTGTTTACTTCGACTATTATGTATGTACAGGAACTTATACTCATATATAAGGATATTTATCCCCTATTTGGTAGGGATTAAAATTAGATTTTTTAGAAGACTTTGATAAAAGTTGATGAATGTGTGGTTGAAAAGTTGTGGGTCCCATAAAATAAGTGGTTGAAATTAATTGTTGGCTTATTAAAATCTAGACTAAAATCACTACCAAACAGGGGCTTAATCTCTTTTGACTTGAGGAAAATCATTTTTTTCAGACAAAATCAAATGAAGCAGAAATTGAATCTCTCCGGGAGGAGTATCATCAAAGGGTGGCAACGCTTGAAAGAAAGGTATATAATGTTTATTGTTACGGTCTGTATTTCTTCCATCAAGTTTCACTATGATAATGCAAGAGTTGAGATTATAAATTTTTTTATTATGCCAAGCAGATATCTGGGAATTTTTCATGTAGAAAAAATATGAATGTTCTGTTACTAAGAATATTCAATAGATTTGAGGTGCCTTCTTTTTTTTTTGTTGTTGTATTCTTGCATCAGATTGCTTGATTAAAGAAGTAATATTCATTTTTTAACGTCTCATGTGCAAGTTACTTGATTTTTCAATGGATCTGCTAAACGTTGAAATCCTCCTGAATGTGTTATATCTATTCTCATACCTCACCAGTTAATTTTTCTTGAGTACCGACATAGTGATGAGCAGTCATATACATTGTGTTGCATGCTTAGTTTCTTTGGTGGTGCTGATTATCTTGAATTCTCATTTTGGCTATGTTGGACAACTAAAGACTTCATTATCAACTAATCATATAGAAACTGCAGTTTCGGTCACATATTGGACTAGTTGATTTCAGCATCTTCGAATAATTAGATGTTATATAAAGTCACTTTGCACAAACGCTACTTCCTACCTTACGTGACTGCATATTTAATCGAGTCACCCTGTGCTTTTTATCTTTCCACCTAGTTGTTGTTTCATAAAAAAATTATTGTGAGTACTACAATGATGAATCTTTAGTCCATCTGTTAGCATGTTATGTTAATTGACATGTGAATTATTTAACTTCCCATATTGCATGTGTATGCTTCCGAGTTTCCTGAAGTACTGCGCCAATTTTATCTTCATTTATTTATTCATCTAGTTGAAACCAATTTGAGCAACTGATGTGCATTTTATCAGGTTTATGCTCTCACTAAGGAAAGGGATACACTGCGCAGAGAGCAGAGTAAGAAAATTGATGCTGCAGCTCTTTTGAAGGAAAAAGATGAAATAATCACCCAGGTTATGGCCGAAGGTGTGAACTTCTAACTAATCAGTAGAAGATTGAATTCAGTGTAATACTTTTGGTCAGTTAATGTTTCTCTGGCATAAATGCTTTCCTTGTTTACAACAAGTATAGGTTGCTTTGTATTGACAGGCAATGTATGAGCAGTGTAGATTCCATGACAAAAATGAATAGCATGTTAGCATCTTGAGGGAGGATTGGTGCTAGATTTCTCACTTTTACTATAGGTTCATTCATTGCACGTGTGGAGTAGATTGAGAAAGGTTTTGCTTAGTTAAATAAAGTTTGAATAGATCTTTCTGATCTAGGATACTTGTAGTGGGATAATTGCATGCCTAATTTTTTTTGCTTTGATTTCTTATCTCAAACATTATCAATTAAATTACAAATGGAAAAAGCTGGTATAGCAACAAATTGTTAACTGTTGGTGGCTAAAATCATAATATGGACTATTTTCCAATGATGACAATTAAAGATTTGCAACATGCCAAAATTTTGAATCCACTCCTTGATTTTTTACTTAATCATTAGCATCCTGTTTGAAACCACTGAATGAGTTAATGTTATAACATTTTGCACCTCCAAATGTATTAAAATACGTATGGTTGTTAGACATGGTTTCTGATGTTGTGTCACTCAAGGAATACTCATATATGAGTTAACATTTACATGAGATCATTTTGTAACTTTATATTCATCTATTTGTTCGTATGGGTGCTCTTACGTTTGTGTTTATGTACAATCTTTATTGGGACTATAACTAGAGTTCAAGTTTGCAATTTTATAATTATTTTCCAGGTGAAGAGCTTTCAAAAAAGCAAGCTGCTCAGGAATCTCAAATGAGAAAATTAAGGGCACAGGTATGCTTTTTCTGAAAATTAATTCATCTTTGAAAGATGCGATATTGCTGTGGAAACTTCGTTAACTTTTAACTTGCTCTTCCCTCTTATCAATTTTGTCTTTACTTTCTTCTGAAAGCTAGATTAGAGAGCTTGAGGAAGAGAAGAAAGGACTGCTTACCAAACTACAGGTAATTCTCACTCGTTTTTATGCATGATTCAACCCGAGTTTTCATTTGATCCTAGGTTAATGTAGGGCATCTACTTAAAGTTTATCTGTTTAAATAAGACAGTTTATATGGTAAGTTTTTTTTATGTCCTTTGTGTTTTTGTTGTGGGGGGATGGAGGGCGGCAGAAGTGGGATACTTGTTATCTGATGTGTATTGTTTGGGTGCTGAATTTCCTAAGGATTGAGTGAAAATGCAGTATATAAACAAGTCTGCACAAATGTAGGCAGAGTAAAACTGTGGTGCGGAAGCATTTAGGAATTCTTGTAATAAGAATTGAAATTAAGGACTATATTGGACTAATCTTGCTTTGTATTGATTTATGATTGCTTGTGCTGAAAAGTGTACAATACCTTTATATTTATAGGCAAGATTATTCCCTACTACTAGGAAATTGAAACTGTAGTCCTAATCAAATAAAAGATGAAAGTCCTATCATAACCATACAAGAAACTAGGATAGATAAGCATAATTGAAAAGATAAATACAACTACAAGGCAATTCACAATTTTAGTAGGAAACCATTAGTTTTAGTTGTGAAGTACTACATCAAACTGCTTGCTCTTTAATGCTTTTGACATCAGATTGCTTTGCAGATTAAGTTGTAGAGTATTTGAATGTTAAATTCTCTTCTTGAAGCGATCGTGCATTGCATCTTATATGTGATCTAATTTAATTTAGACTTGTTTTATTGTTTCTTTTTACATTGATTTTGATAATATATGCTAGGCTCCACCTGTAACTCTACATTTTGAAGTCTTCTTATGTAGTGTCACGCGTACAGCATATTGTTAGGTAAAGAGATCTGCATTACAATTTGAATTAATAAGCATATAATGGTACTGTTTTCTTCCTAGGTTGAAGAGAACAAAGTAGAAAGCATTAAAAGGGACAAGGGAGCAACTGAGAAATTGCTGCAAGAAACTATAGAAAAACACCAAGTTGAACTTGCAACTCAAAAGGAATACTACACAAATGCGTTGAATGCTGCAAAGGAAGCTGAAGCATTAGCAGAGACAAGGGCTAACACTGAAGCAAGAACTGAAATAGAGAGTCGTCTTAGGGAGGCTGAGGATCGTGAAAGTATGCTAGTTCAGGCACTTGAAGAATTAAGGCAAACTCTGAGCAGACAAGAGCAGCAGGTTTTTTCTTGGAACAAATTGTGGTTGGTGATCTCATCTATCTAGTCTACCAAAAACAATAAGATCTCATTATGTGCAGGCAGTTTTTAGAGAAGATATGCTTCGTAGAGACATTGAAGATCTACAAAAGCGATATCAAGTAAGTACAGCTTCTTTTGATGCATTACTGTTGGTGTTCTGCTGTTTCTATCTAGATGTTTGTCAATTCATGCGTGTGGATGTGTTTTGTTGTGTACATGCATGGGCATCTGAATGCATGTTGTAAATGTATATTCATTTCGTTTTGGTGATCTGACATGGGAATATGTGTGGCTAGGCAAGTGAGCGTCGGTGTGAGGAGTTAATAACACAAGTTCCTGAGTCTACGAGGCCACTTCTGAGGCAAATTGAAGCTATGCAGGTTCCACTGTATATTGGATCAAGTTGTTCTGTGATTTTATTTATTTATTTTTTGGCATGTAGTCTGACTTGATTTGCTACATTATTGCAGGATACAGCTTCCAGAAGGGCAGAAGCTTGGGCTGCTGTTGAAAGGTCCCTCAATTCCCGGCTTCAGGTTTCTAGAAAATACTTTCTGTCTTCTTATCATGTTAGAGTTTTGACTTCTAAGACCTTTTTTATATGAATCTAAAGGAAGCAGAAGCCAAAGCTGCAGCTACAGAGGAAAAGGAACGATCTATTAATGAGCGCTTATCTCAAACTTTATCACGAATAAATGTTCTTGAAGCTCAGGTTTTTTTCTATTACTTGGTGCTACCTGTAGAGCTCATTTTGATATTTAGCTAATAGGGGGAAATTTTGCAGATATCGTGTCTTAGGGCTGAGCAGACACAGCTAACAAGATCTCTTGAAAAAGAGAGACAGAAGGCAGCAGAACATAGGCAAGAATATCTTGCTCTGAAGGAGGAAGCTGACACTCATGAAGGTCATGTGAAACAACTTGAAGAAGAAATTAGGGAACTAAGAAGGAAACACAAAGAGGAGTTGCAAGAGGCACTGTCACACCAGGAACTTCTGCGGCAGGTAGTATGTCTTTATATGTTCCTTTATGATATATGCTAAAGAAACTAATTTTGCACCTTATATTTAGCTCTTCTTAAATGTACTTTTCTTAGGAATTCTTTGAGACCTTTCCTTTTCATGCTTTGTTTGCCAATTGCCTATCAATATAATAGGCTGGATAATAGCGAGTCTTTGCTAAACATCCTTGGCTGTAGGAGAGAGAAGATTTTTCAGTAGCTAGGATCTAAGCTATTTTTTTTTTTTTTTTTGTGGGGAAGAGGAAATCAACTGTGAAGTTTGACCCTCAGTAATTCGTGTTTAGCTAAAACATTAGACCATTAAAATGATATTTGGAATCTGTCTTATTCCCCTCGTTCTATTTGGAATAAATTGGCATTACCCGTGTTATGTATTGTACCCCAATTCCATATAATTTTCTCCTCTCCCCTTCCCCTCACAGTTCTCAACGTAACCAGCATGAAGGCTTTTTTTTGCATATGTTTCGACGACTTCAGAGAATCCTTGACCCCAAAACTGAAGAAAGACCAGTAACAAGCAACCTTCAATGCATGTATAAGCATGTGTATTCATGAGTTTCTTTTCCTCATTTGTACCAAGGGTTGTCAATTTCATTGCTAAGGTAACATGAGTTTACCTGTTAAACTTAGAGCTGGGGTTAAACTGAAGGACTTCCGTGTTGGAACACCATGTTTCTGATTTCCCATTTGACGAGCTTTTGCTTTTCTGCTCTTCAAATCCACGTTTTTTAACTTGACAGAGAAGAAAACTGTGATATAGGTTAAAATGAATGATTGCATGCAATATGGGTTTCAATTTTATTAAAAAAGTGTATACGTTTTCATTTCATGTTTGGTTTACGAATTTCTCATTTCCTGTGTATTTTTGGCCATACATTAGTGTCCTGAATAGGTTCATGATAATTTTCAGGAGCTAGAACGGGAGAAAGCCGCTCGTTTGGATCAAGAAAGGGCTACTCGCCTTCAATATTCTGCCATGTCTGACCAAAGCCCAATGGCAAAGCAAAAATCTGCAACATTTGACAATGGTAATTCATAATTACGTAAATGTTTCATTTTGCAGACACTTTCAGTTTACTTATTGCACATGACAATCACCTTTTTGCAGGGAATATGTCTCGTAAGCTTTCAAGTGCGAGCAGCTTGAGCAGCATGGAAGAAAGCTATTTTCTGCAAACATCATTGGACTCATCTGACAATTTGCATGAACGTAGAAATACTTCAGAGGGTACCTTGAGCCCATACTATATGAAGAGCATGACAACAAACACTTTTGAAGCTGCTCTTCGTCAAAAGGAGGGGGAGCTTACATCTTACATGTCTCGACTGGTATGGAGTATATATTGATTTTGTCAAATTGCATTCAGGCACTATTTGGCAATGTTTATGGTGCCCAACACATCTAGACTGTGCTGCATAGTCTCATAATATAAGCTGTCATTGTGATTAGTAAAGTGTATGTTGCAAATACCACTCCCCCTTCCCCACTCCCAAACCTACTTGTTTGACAGTTTGCTATCAACTTCAGGCATCTATGGAATCCATTCGCGATTCTCTTGCTGAGGAGTTGGTCAAAATGACTGCACAAGTGAGATGCAGAGATATTTATTCTTCCCCCTTCCCCTGCCATATTTTGTGGCAGGTTTGACTGGTTTATCGTGCATTATTTATCTGAGAGTTGATCGTTATGGTGTAGTGTGAGAAGTTACAAGCAGAATCTGCCATGCTGCCTGGCTTAAGGGCAGAGCTAGAAGCTCTAAGACGGAGACATTCAGCAGCATTGGAGTTGATGGGTGAACGTGATGAAGAGGTGTTAAATTTTTCTATTATATTTTTACAAATGGTGAACATTCCTCCAAAATTTGTAGATTTTAGGAACTATGAAAATAATTTTCCACAAGGTTAATCGTCGGCGTGATTGTATTACATTTGTAGAGGGGGACTCTTTTGGCTTGATGTGCATACTGGGTTTACTTTATGGCTGTGTCTGATGATATGCTGTGATATATTGACAAGTTTTGCTTTTGCTTAGTGACAGTAAAACCAGAATGAGTATGACTGGAATTTGTGGAAGAAGACACTTATAGGGAACCCAGTTAGTCCCTCTTGGTAGAAAAGGCTATTTATGTTGATGGCTGATCAACCCTTTGAATATATATGCTTCCTTTGGCTATTGTTGTGAGTTTTTATTCCAGCATGGAAGCAAGGGCTTGTTTGGCACCTCGGTTCAGCTACTCTAAAAGCACTTCTAACCAGTAGACCAGTAGAAGTACTTTCAGAAAACAACAATGCTAGATGTACATTAAAAGTTTTACATTCTTGTTGACACTCCATTGTTTTCGAAAAAAGTGTTGGCGGGAAATTGTGTGTTTTTTTTTTAAAAAAAACTGTCCAATGTGATGTCGTCACGTGGCACAATTTTAAGGATGATGTAAAACTTAATGTACATATGATTCTTCAGAAAATTATCCGAACATACCCCAAAAGCAACTTCTTAGTCTCAAGCTGCTTTTGGCTTCTCAAAATCCGGCCCTAAGTTTCATGGACATCACTCAGTCATGAATTCTTTTTAAAACTGACGACCCACTTATGTTTATCTGCACAGCAAGAAATTATTTGGAAAATATCTATGTACAAATCCCTGAGTTTTTCCTGTATAACTAATAATTGTGTAAAGTATATTCTCAATTCATTTTTACTCCTTGAGTTCACTCTCTGTTAGTATCAGTACATTATAGAATGTAAAGCAGAAAATTTTAATAGCATCAATCCAGTTCTGACATGCTAAAGTTGATTGCTTGTACATAGTTGGAAGAACTGCGTGCGGATATTGTTGATTTGAAGGAGATGTACAGAGAACAAGTGAACTTACTCGTAAATAAGGTATTCTGGTCTTTAATTTTGAGTACAACCAGCGATCTTTTTCTTTGCAGCTTATTTAGTGAGGTACCAAAAAATGTGCTTACTGTGTCAATTAATTTATTCATATCTAATCCAGATTCAGGTGCTAAGTTCTTCAGTCGGTGCTGCCTAATAATGCTCTTAGGGCGATGGGCAATTTCAGTTATACCAATATCATGATATGGTAGTCAATCCTGTGTATCGAATTGGGTTTACTTAATCACATGATGTCTTTTTACACAAAGTTGTTTATTTATATTCTGTCAAGAACATGCTATTTTTGGAACTTTTTAATGTAATTTGTGTTGTATAGGCAAGTTTTGTGTTTTTTTTTTTTTTTTTGGTTCAAATTTTATAATACTGGGATAAATTGTCTGTACTGGTTTGGCTATCGCAACTTGATATTGGTTTATTCTTTTCTTTGCAAAATCGTGAGCGTATTCACGTGAGACACAGCAAGTATGCAACTTTACATTAAATTGAAGGATATTTTTGTTTTTCATTGTTTTATTATTTTGTTTTTTGCAGTTTCTTCATTTCTCTCTCAGAATACTTCTTTTATGGTTTGGGTATTTGGCAATCTGTGATAATCACGAGAAATTAACGAACGCATAACGCATTTGTTTTCATGCGCTTCCAATTGTGAATTTAATGGATTATTTTTAGTTAGTTGTAAACCTGTCACCGGCTAAGGTTTTTTCCAATTTTGTCTAGCAACGTGCTACTTTCACGTTTCAAAGTTCTTGCAAGATCTTGTTAAGTCAACTTTTGACCCTTCAACTAATTTAACCTAATGAACCAGTGCAGAACACACTTGTTTAGTGAATTATTTGTTTTCCTGCACTTCCAATGATGCAATGTTCGAAAATCTCACGTATTTAATCGACCATGTTTGGTAGTCATTTTTTGTGAAGAATGAGTTTTTAAATAATAATTTTTTAAAGAATGTATGATTAAAAACTAGCAAAAATATTGGGTTGTGTAAAGAATGTTTTTTTGTGAGAATATACGGTTGAAAATAAGCATGAGATAAAAAAAAGTTTTAATCCGAACTTTTCTCTCGCGCTTATTTTATTCCGGTAAACTTTCTTTGCAATTCCCTTCTCTATTTGTTTACTAATTATCGGGTTATTTAGCTGCTGAGTAGCGATAGTCATTTTGTCATTTTAATGGTGTGGAGAAATGGGTCTGTTAGATTTATTTTAATTTTTTTTTTTTTTTTGTGGGGTTTGTTTCTGTTTGAGTGGGTGCTATGATGTGTGCTAATTGAAGTTTAATGGGACTCGAGATATAGTTTTAACTGGAATAAAATAGCAGCATTTGAAATGCCGCGCAGATACCTGCGCAAAAGAAAATAAAATATTAACAAATAGTGTGATGAAACTCCTGGGTGAAGGTCAATGGTGATCGTAGTGTAGCTTTTTTTTTATTAATATTATTAAACATGCTTAAAGTGCTGATAAATTCTTGTTGACATTGCAAGAGGGGCGGAATCAGCACCCAACGAGCCAGCGCAGTGGCTCGTGCGGCTCCACAAGAACTTTGGTATTTTGGAACCGGCAGTCCGAAGCAGTAGACTCGACGATTGAAATGGTGCAAGGGCAGTTTGATCGCAAAGGAACCGAAGAAGATGAAGTGATGTTGGTTTGGGCTTTTCCTTTTTTAAAGATGGGCTTAAATTGTTTTAGGTCCTTTTTTATAACATTAAGCCCATTGGCAATGGCCCAAAATCCAAAACCCTGATTAAATATGTAATCAGATTGAACTATATCGGACAAATACAATTTTCTTCAATTTTCCACCCTTTCTCTTATGCTCCGTGCATAGCCTGTCACCGTCGTGGCCCACCTTCAGTCATTCCTTAAAATCTATTTTTAAAAAAAACTCATTTCAACTACACATTTTTCAATAAAATAATTATAAATATAATTCAAAATATTTTCCTACTTTTTAATATACATTCTCCAAAAATTACTATTACAAAATTAATTGTCCAAAAAAAGGGGTTTCAAACAAACCCGAAATAATCTATTTGGATGAATGTCATCAATTTTTTAAAGGTTGATGACACGATTGTCCAAATAAAAGGTTGGGGGACCTATGCTTCTATTTACTTTACGCTATTACAAACTTTTAATTACCAGATTTGTTGTAATTACAAGTGAAGGTATTATCGCCACTCAGCCTCACATCATCGCTGCACATCCATCGTTCTTCTTCGTGAAATCGCTATTGTCATCTACAAACCGGAACCTGGTATTCTTTCTCAGATCTTTGCTCCTGTCTTTTTTGGGATTTCACCCGATTTCTCTTTAATGTAGAAATTTTCCGATTTTGCACTGGGTAGTTTGAAGATTTTCCGTAGAGAAGTGGATACTTACTGAATTATACTTCTAATTGCATAAAAGACTTTCCTGAATTTTTTTTACAAGAGTAGAACAATGTGATGAATAATCTAAAATCTTAATTTTTTTTTTCTCTGAATTTTGATTCGGCAAACCCTTTCTATACGGAGAAGAATTGAAGACTTATATTATCTGCTTCTCATTTTTCCTGCTCATTTGTATTAGAGATCAGTGGTAGACTGGTAGTGGTAGTCATTACTTAAAAAGGATTTTTCTTATTTATACCGAGTCATAAAATCTCTCTCATTGACATAATTTGAATTAGCAGAAACTAATAATTTTGGATAAAATCATTTGACACGTGTATGATTTTTACTTTTTAGGACATATATATATGGATTAAAATTGTTTTAATATTATTTAATTAAATATTAATAAACGATCTCACTGATGCAGTCGATCAACGGCCAACGACAGCCCTAGTTAACCAACAATCTTGGATCTGTCTCTGATTGCAGCTGTTGTTGAGTAGTGTTGTGAAAGGGATTGTAGATATTTGAAAGACGTGTGGATGGAGAGCGAAGAGGATCCAGTGAAGAAGGAACGTGTGGTGGAAGCGCGAGCTAGAAACATAAGTCACAATGTGAGGTGCACAGAGTGTGGCAGTCAGTCCATTGAAGACTCCCAAGCTGACATTGCCATCCTCCTTCGTAAGGTATATCTGTTAATAGTTCTTGTGCACGTTATACTTCCTCTCATTACTACTAAGAAAATCTTGTTACATGGAGAAATTGTACTTTATTTCTGTATAGGGTGCTCTTATTTGATATGCTTCTTGTAAAATGCAAGTGCAAAAACTAAAATGCCAACATAAAGACAAAAATTACCTGGACAGATTACATTTAGATGTTTGCACTTGTAATGAGGTCTCATATGACTACCTGGTTAATCTTTAGTAAGAGTTAAGCTAGATAGATGAATGAGTAATTTTATTAAGTGCACTAGCTGTCCTTGATTTTGAATAATGGATCTTTGGTTTTTCTGAAAGAATAAATGGAGTTGATTATTTAGGAGGTTGATCGGTGCATGTCGACAAAACATTTTAAACTAAAATTTGTTTTTAATAGTGTATTCTTCTTATCAGTAGTTGCATTTCTAATACTTAAGGTTTATTTCTTTTGGTGCTTATTGCACTTTCCTATCATTGCTACCAGCAAAACCTACTTAGTTTAAGTTTGCATCATTTGTCCTTTTTCTTAAATATCCTTTTTTCTTCTTAATCTATGCTCGCGCGCAACACGGATGTGGGAACTGATCTTTCCTTTGATTTCTGCTTAAGTTAATTCGGGATGAAATTCGGGATGGGAAATCTGATAAAGAGATCTACAAGAAGCTCGGGGAAGAATATGGTGAGACGGTGCTTTATGAACCAAAATTTGATTTGCAGACAGCTGGTCTATGGTTATCACCGGTTAGTTAAAGAGGCCCGTCTAACTTACTCCTCGGTTGTATTCGTATTCTGGGAACTAATGACACACAAAATTGAAATCTGGAAATAGCTTTTAGTTGCAGGTGTTGCTGGAGGAATGTGGGCATACAAAAAGCACAGGCAAAAGACTAATGTGCATATTATGGCTTTAAACCTCGTTAGAGGAGTCCCATTAACCCCGAGGGAGAAGGAAACAATGCTAGAGGTCCTCACACCACCGCCTTCCGAAGGAGCTTCCTATTGGTGGAGAAGATGGCTTCGTTAATAATCCCACAATATATTTTGCCCGTGTCCCTATTTATTTAGGTCATGATAATTGAATATGTAGTCAAACTGATAATAGAATTTGAAGAGTACCAGCCCAGGTCGGAGTTTGATTTCGTCTTGGTGAAAACTCTATCTGTAAGCAACCTTAAAAATGAACATGTGGTTGTGCATTGACTCTATTACAGTTGAAGAATTCTCTTTTGCCCCCGCTAATGTGTCAAATGCACATGTTACAGCTTAAACTTTTTACTGCATTTCACCTCTTATTAGTTGATAGAACTCTCTGAATAGATATACATTTTTGCCCCCGCTAATGTGTCATAGTTCAAAAAACAATTTTTAGAAAGTAATTGAAATTTGTTTCTAGGTTGAAAAGAAAAATAATGAGTACAACATGGCAGTCAAGAAAAAACACTTCTTCCTATTCAAGTATTAAAGTCATGGTGATCAAATACGATTAAATATGAAGATTGATTAAATTATTTGTACAAACAAAGTGTACACCTTGATTGACACTATTTCACGTGTCAAAAATTTGACAGTTGATTTGAAAAATGTGTTGTCAAGATCGATGTACTAAAATGTGTCAATTCACATGGCACCTTTATGTATTTGTAGCATGGTGCATATGAAGCCAAGTGTTCCAAAGATTGGTGTAGTCGAAATAGCATCACAGGCATCAGGCTGCCAAAGTGAGACTTTTGAAAGCATCCCCTTTGCTGTAATCGGAGAGTGAGTCTCAATTTTGTGAAGGAGAATGGACTTCAAATTGCAGAGATCGAATGTAATTCCCTTGGGGTAGTTCAAATCCACAAGTCGAATGATATGTCTATACCAAATGTTGTGGTTTTGTATATGTAAATAAATTGTGGTACTTGGTGCTTTATTTCTCACGAGTAAAATATGGTAGCTCATGATGTGAAGCCTTTTTATTCATTTGTCACATATAAATATAGATGGATTAATTGCATGCCTCTATTTCTTTAACCACCTTTAACCACCGATTTGTGATCTAGTCCTCGGTGGCCATTTTTTTGGTGGAAATTATAATTAAATTATCCGTATAAATAAGTTAGATTATACCTTGTATCTGTTTGGTAGAAATTAAAATTAAATTTTTAGTAAATTTTGATAAAAATTAATAAAATATATGGTTGAAAAATTGTGGATCTCATCAAATATGTGATTAAAATTAATTGTTAATTTTGTCTTAAATTAAAATTTTAATTTAGACAAAACATGGCTATATTTAGATAACAAAAAAAAAAATTTATCCAAAAAAAAAGAAGGGGGGAATATAAATATGGAATATCTGAAAAAAGAAAAGAAAAATGGCTCATTCAATCTTCAGCTCCTCATTTTTAAACACGTTTTGCTTCTTTCCATAAATAGCCGCCAAACCAATCTTCCACTACCCGTTCCACCCCCAAATCATGAAGAAACCTAATCCTCGCGCAGTCCAAGAAATTTAGGGACCATAATAAATAAAATTATTTTTTATTATTATTTGAGAAATTTAATTGATAGCCACCTAAAAGGCCAAATGTCCACCTAACAATATGAATATACTGTCCACCAACCACTTGTTCAAGCACAGATTGATATCATACTGTACATCTTGCCTGTGCTTATTAAATCCTTCTACTTCATATTCCAGCTTGAAATTCTTCAGCTCTTTCTCTGTTTTCTCTCATAAAGATCCCAATTTTTGTCTCTCTTCTCAATCTTGCTTCTTTTCTTCTGGTAAACTTTCTCTGTATTTATCTTCTCTATTTGTTTACTTGTTAATTTGGCTAATGTAGAATTTCCAGTGATTGAAAGATGATAAAGTATGAGAGTTATTGGGCTTTTTGTCAATTTCATTGTGTGGAGAAATGGGTTTATTAATAATTGGGCAGTTTATATTTTGTGGGATTTGTTGCTTTGTGAGCGGGTGCAATGATGTGTGCTTATTGGAGTTCAATCCTTTTTTTCCTTATGCGTAGATATGGTAACTGAGTAGCTTAGATTGATAATGAAAAATTTGAGGTGGGGCTAATCTTGAGTAATATTCATGTCTAATAGATCATATGAAGCTTGGGTTGTTCGTTAAAGCTTTAATTCATGCAAATTATGCAATCAAATATGCATCCATTCTTCATTCTTCAGAGATTGGGAGCCAATATGCACGCGACCTAGCATGTTTTTGATTAAGTAGTAGTAGTAGTAGTTGTTGTTGTTGTCGTCATCATCATCATCCCCAAAATGTGGCTAAACAATGACTATTCAAAGAACCAGCAAGCTTATGTGAACACTAAATTTAGGAGTTCTGGAATCTTGATTCAGAGATTTTTTTTTAGGCATTTGATTGGTTGCTATTCAACATTTTCTATTATGTAATGTAATTTTTCTTTTATCGCATTGGTGTCTATATCGTGGTTGTCCATCTTTAAACTCCGAGGCTAGATTTTGTTTGAATCACCTTTTCTGATCTCATTTTACAGTTTCAAGTAATAACGTAACGATGGAGCTGGTGAAGGCTGTTTCCAGCACGGCATTTGCATCTCCGGGTAGTATTGCCATAAGATCAGATCAAAAGAGTTATAGTTACCATCAGCTGATCTCATCTGCTTTGAAGATATCTAATGCACTATGTGATGCCAATTTAAAAAATGTGAGTTGAAGCATTTACTTTGTGTTATATCTTTCAGCGAATAAAGCTGCAGCATATTCTATTCATATGTAATCCACTAAAATTGTGAAAAATGTTGAACGAACTCTCTATAACCCACACTGTGTGAAAACGACTCTCCGACTTGGTATTTGCAAAAGGAAAGCTGCAAAGTCTCACCTGCTTCAAGTATAAACTAATATACTTTATTTCTTCATATAGAGTATCAATGTTAACTGAATCTATATAATGTGGTTTCACGTTTTCTTGCTCATTTTTCATGGTTCTAACTCGCTTTTCTCAGATTTATAATTGCTTATACATAAGTGTGTGTTACTATTAGAAATTAATTTTATTTTCATTTGGGATGGGGAACATATTGTTCTCAAGAGTTTGTTAACTTAATCTGTTTGATGAAAGAAAACTGATAATATATCAAATAAATGCTTTTCTTGTAGGTTGATGGCAATATAAAAAGTAAACATCTTGGTGGAGCTAGGGTGGGGATTGTTGCGAAACCATCTGCTGAGTTTGTTGCTGGAGTACTAGGAACATGGTTCAGTGAAGGTGTTGCGGTCCCTCTTGCACTTAGTTACCCAGAAGCCGAGCTACTGCATGTGATGAATGATTCGGTCTGTCCGTGGCGTCCTGTATCTTATAGTCTCTTAAAGCATATCTGCCTAAGCTTCGAAAGAAGTAAAAACATTTTTGTTTGCAAACATGGCTGGACAACTTGCTTTTCTGTTCAAAGTAAAAGAGTTACTTATTCTAAAAGTAACTCTCATTTTACTGTTAAAATAAGTAACTTATTTTCAACTTTAACCAATAATAAATTATTTATAAAACTTATTTACAAGTAAACTTTTTAAGTTTAACCTACTCTTTTCTTTTCAAGTAATCTAACATAATCTATGGTTGAGAAATATACATTGAAATTCTAAAATTTCCCTTCTACAGCTGACTTTAATATATTTCATAGTTGACCTAATGCTTTTGTGTGAGTTATTTGATTAATACTATTTCACTAGAGTATATCCTGATGCCCTTTGTTTTATAGTGATGGATCCTTATTTTGTAGAATTTTATAGTTGTCCTCAAATCATTTGTAGAGAAATTTAAACATATACATGTCGGCATGAAATCTATTGCGTCAGATCATCTATTGATAGTCTATTGTCAATTTAATGTTAGGATGTTACTGTCATTCTGAGTACCGAAGATCATCAAAAACTTATGAAAGCCGTTGCAGCTAAAGCTGCTGCTCATGTATCCCTTATTCCTCCTATTCCGAGCATAAATGATCTTGTGGACAAAACAAATGAAGAAATTGAAATTTCTGACAAGATAAATGGTATGTTACCTTTGGGGCCACAAGAGTCAATATGTGAACTGTTTATGTTGGCCTTGGTGAAGGTATATTTACTGGTATATTTTGATGTCTTAATGTAGGGAATGATGCAGCATTGATTCTGTACACCAGTGGTACAACAGGTAAACCTAAAGGAGTTGTACACACACACAAAGGTGTCTTTGCGCAGGTACTCATCTACACACCAATTCTGTTAAGTCTTTAACGTTTCTAGTTTTAAGTTAATAGCTTCTGCCATGTAAGGGAAAAGAAACTGGTAACTGAGACTAGAATTAGCTTTTTGGAGCATGAACGGGTTTTTATCTGGCCTTTGCTTCTAACTAGGTCACTGCAAACTAGTGTACATTTGTGTATGAGACAGTTATCACTCATAAAGCGTGTATTTTTAACTTATATTTGGTTCAAACTGGGTACCCCTGTTTCAATTTGTCTCGCAGTTTGTGATGTGTCATCATTTGCCCTTTATTCATACAAATGGCCCTATTCTAGTGCTGTATTATGTTCTATTATGAGGAGTATAGAAAGACTTGTTGATGAGCCACGTGTACTTATCTAAATTTTGTCTTCAACGTACCCTTTCTCATGTATGCCGGTTTCATTTTTTCCCCATTAAAGCGTCACACATGTACAATTTTTAACAAAGGGTGGCGATGGGACTGGAAACTATGTCTTTTGCATGACTTTGATACCACATTGACCATCTCATCTAAAGGGTCAAGCTATAAAAGACGAGCCTCATGTATTTATTTAAAATTTATTGCTGTATCTTAAAAAAATGCTTGTACGCTAAGCAGCTATTTAATGGAATAGAAATCATCTATTGATTCATAACATTGCAACAATTTATCAGGATTTACCATTGTGCACTGGCCGCTTTCTTGTATATGTTTCAGCTGCCTATTTGCATTGTTTACTGCAAAGTTCGCAATCTACTTGCCCTACATTTTCTGGTTAATAAGTAGAAATGCCTGTGCTACTCATTGAAGCTTGTCATTTAGCATCTCAGATTTCATCAGTATCAATTCCCATTTGCCAATAACTGATATTTAATTTTGTAATAATTTCAGGTTCAAATGTTAACAGATGCATGGGGATACACATCCAGTGATCAATTCCTGCACTGTCTACCATTACATCATATCCACAAATTTGTTCATTTTACCTGTCATATACTTCCATTAACAATTATTTTCCTATATCTACAATTTCTCAGATCCTACTTCCTATAAATGTATTTTGCTAATACGTATGGAAATGTAATTGGGTGTTCTATTTCTAGTTGACCTTAACTTCTAGCATAAATGTTCATGGATTTTTCAATGCTTTATTTGCCCCTTTGTACGCGGGTTCCACGGTGAGTCTCTTACATTTAAGTTTGCAGCTATGAGATTCTTTTTAGATTTTAAATGGATCTTTAATGCTTCTGTTCTCCTTATAGTAAAACTCTATATATTTGAAAGGTTGAATTTATGCCGAAATTCAGTGTGAGGGGGATCTGGCAGAGATGGCGTGAATCTTATCCAAAGGATGAAAGTAAAGCGGGTGATGCTATAACTGTGTTTACTGGAGTAAGTGGGATTTTTAATATCACCGATTACTGAAATTGTTGTTTGCATGTGCTGCCTGATTATGGTCTCTCTTCGAGTCTTGCAAAGTGGATAGATGGGCAGTGTATCGATTTGCTAATCTTTCCCCTGATTCTATGATATTAAGAGTGATTCTTCAGAATATGGCATTTTGACATTGGGTTTCGTGTTAATTACGGGGTAGTAGTACCTTTTTAGTGCAGATTTTTGCTCGGGAACCTCCAACACTCTAGATTAATACAGCTGTTGTAGATGACATATTACTTCCTTTCATTTTTTGGGTTGTTCATCCTATATTTAACTAATCAGTCTGAAAGAACTCAATCATTTTGCATCACATAGGTTCCAACCATGTATACACGTCTAATACAAGGGTATGAAGCTATGGATCCAGAATCACAAGCTGCATCTGCTTCAGCAGCTAGACAGTTGCGTCTCATGGTAATTAGCCTGATATCCTTTTTCCTGGTGATGCCTCAAGGGAAAATATCCTTATAGAATTTGGAATCATTAAATATGTTAGTGTGTGATCTTTTATGTTCTATCAGATCAATGTTATTATAAGAACCATTTATTCAGTATATTTCCTATGATGTTTTCCGGTAAGGTAGGTGAGGTGGACTGGACAGTATTAAACAATATTGAGAAAGAAGAAACCTAAAATCTTATCTATTGTACTGTCCAGATCTCTCTAATTCTACGTTATTAGTCTTTTCCCCTTCCAAATCTTTAAACTGTAAGGCTGTCTGATTGTCAGATGTGTGGCTCCTCTGCCCTCCCGCTTCCAGTTATGCAACAGTGGGAAAGTATCACTGGCCATCGCCTTCTGGAACGATATGGCATGACTGAGGTGCGTGTTTTCATCCATGCAAAGAACATGTCTGCATCGTGAATTGAACTTTCATGTGCAATCTTGAGCAAATTTCATGATTTATGTCAATGGCCCAATATATCTAGTTTGTCATGGCATTGTCTAATCCCCTAATTGGTGAGCGGAAAGGAGGCACTGTTGGCAAGCCACTTCCTTGTGTGCAGGTTAGTTAATTTTCAGTCAAGACAGCATTTGAAAGGCTGTACTTCTTATGAATAATGTTTCTATACGTTCCAAGTATTCTACTGAAATTCTTTACTTTTAACGACAACATAGTTTATTAACGACGAGGATACACTTTGCTGCATATTCACTATTTTCTATCTTTCTTTATTAATTAAGAGAGTAATAAGGAACAACGTTTGAAAAATAAAGTGTTCGATGCTTTTTAAAATATCTGAGTTGACATGAAAAATTATATTCTTTTAGGTGCCCAAATATACTAGTAGGATAGGCACCATTCACCATACAGAACTTAGTAAACATATCATTTCTTGTGATAGGCCAAGATCCTTGCAGAAGATGGGAGTAGAGAAGTGGAGGTAGGCGAGCTCTGCATTAAAAGCCCTTCACTGTTCAGGGAATATTGGAAGCTTCCTGAGGTATTTTCAATATCAGTGCCGATAAGTGTAGTCTCAGAAAAAGTTCCTATTGGATTAGTTTAGCAGCTCATAGTCCCTTTTTCTTTAGTCATAACAATTATTTTACTTTTCAAAGATCACAAATCAATATTTTTCAGAATTGTGAAGTTGCAGCTTTCTTAACTTTGACATATGAAGTTATGGATATTTGTTAGGTAACTAAGGAGTCGTTTAGTAACGATGGATTCTTCAAAACTGGAGATGCTGCTAGATTGGATGAAGACGGATACTATGTCATTTTAGGACGTAAGCATGTTTAAATTCTCTAAGCTGTTACTAATAATGAACTTGTTATGGTTGTCATAGTTTCTTATGTGGCTAACTTGAGATACTTGGAGCATGTTTAACTAAGCCTGAGATTAGAAGTACTTGGCTTAAAATTTACTTTCAGTACTTTTTCGCCTAAATTTGAGTTACTTAGATGCTCGAATTAGCATTTGTTATTTGAAAATACTTGCTATACGTTCTCCCAATATTTTTGAGTTGCTTGATGACTCGTTTTTCTTATTCATCCCAAATTCCTACTTAAACAAATATATGTGTTTTCTGCATTCCAACTATTTTCTCATTATCCAGGTACTAATGCCGATATTATGAAGGTTGGTGGGTACAAGTTATCTGCGCTAGAAATTGAAGCGGTTCTTTTAGAGGTTTGTTTCTTGTCTTCCCTGTATAGTTGATCTACTTAAAATGAGAATTATAGCTATGAAATATACTCGTACTCTGTTCTTCTTGTTACTCTATTGTAGACGTTCTATATAAGGATAAAATGAGTGATCATACAGATATCAATTGATTTTAATCAACTTTATTTTCTATAGCATCCGGCTATTTCAGAGTGTTGCGTGTTGGGATTGCCTGACAAGGACTACGGCGAAGCTGTGTGTGCAATAGTTGTAGCTGAGGCAGATGTTAAGAGAAAACGAGAGGAAGAATCAAAGCCTGCTCTAACTTTGGAAGAACTTACCATGTGGGCTAAACAGAAACTTGCACCATACAAGGTATCTCTTGCCTTCTTTATGTAGAACCATAATACTAAGAAACTTATCAAAATACAACTATTCTAAGATAGTTCTCGAGTTTCAGTTTATATTTGAGCTAAGATTCCCCAAAAAGCAACTCTTGAAAACTCTTAAATGGAAGTTGTTGACATCCGACCTGCGACCTCATTAAATACAGTTTGTTATACGCATTAAGCTCATGCAAAATTAAGGTCGGGTATTTTAGTTCAGTCAATGCCGATGACCGCCGTTATTGGAGGAGACATAATGATTGGAGATTCCTTACACATTGTCAAAACATCAAATCACCCAAATTACACTTGGACAAGCTCGTGTCAGCACCTCCTAATTCTACCAATCACATGTCATAGAGTCATCCCCTAATTAGTTCATTGATTACTGGGGGCCACGAGCAAGACAGATTCATGATAACTTGCTGAAGCCGACCTTAGCAACCAATCAAGGCAAGTCATTGGCACGAGTTTCCAACTCAGTACTATAGCTAATAAGAATGCTTCCTTATAAAAGGGAGGGCAGTATCCTTAGGAAGGGGGGAGAGAAAGGAAAAAGACTGATAATTTACTCTTGTAATCGACAAGTCGTGATCAATCAAAATCTTCATATATATCTATACATTTTTTGACGTCAACAGAAGTAACTTTTAACCTTAGCTAGGAACGTGATTCAACGCTTGTTTTTTATGTTTATACTGCTGCACAACTCACCCCACCACCTCTCTTCGTTTTCTAGCTACCAACACATTTGTTGCTATGGGAGTCACTGCCACGTAATGCTATGGGAAAGGTGATTTAACCTAACCTCTTCTCTTTATTCTCCCATGGGGTATTTTTCGACTCCTTATGTCATTACTAGAAAATGTTTGAATGGTTTTTGATTTGTGATTTCAGGTGAACAAGAAAGAGCTGAAGAAAAAGCTAGCAGATGATAAACAGTGAGGACATCTTCCGTGAATAGTATTGGAAACGACTACTTAAATTTAGCATTTTTTTCTTCTTTAATGTTGTCCACTCGAGTATGGGGTGGGTAGGTCGGAGGGTCGGTAAACAATAATATTATTGATAGATTGAGGCGAAGTGTTTTAAGTAAATTGTTGTGAATTGCAAACTGAATTATAAGTTCAATTATTATTAATTTGAAATAATTGGGAATTATGTTTTTGTACATGGAGCTTAATTAAAATGTCTGGTATTGTAACTCCTGGCATTAGTAGAAAAAAGTTGTTTAAGCAGATGAAGGGATTTATAGTAGGAAAACAGGGACAAACTTTCTGTTGAGATTTGGGTTCCAAAACAACCTTCAATCCGGGCTGAGTTTCTTACAATCGACACCACAAAGCACCAAACTTCAACCACCCACAACCGACGCCACCCACAACCGGTTGCTTCAATTTCTACAGCCCACGAAGGACCAATGGTGAAAGGTTCCAGCCACAAAGGAGGGAGAAGAAACGGGTCTTGCAAAAGAAAGCACACGGCTCAAAAATTGCACGAAGCAAAGGCAAGGGAAAAACCGGTTTCACTCTTTTTCAATAAGGGGTCGGCTGTAGCTTCTTTTTT
>CAIGRB010015272.1:27513-60847 GCA_903798255.1 Fraxinus quadrangulata
GATGGTTCGTTCATTGTGGTGTTGACAATTCACTTCAGTAATCGGCCGAAGCCTATGAAGTCTAATCCAAACAATAAAATCGGTTTAACATCATTACCCGGGATTTATTGGGTATAAAAAACCCAACACTTTCTAATGCTGAGTATGGGGTATGCGTTTTTGATGTAGTATAGAATCTGGTTCGAAAGGTTAATTTTTTTTTTAATTAATACTGTTTATAATTGTATAATTGACTCTACTAAACAAGTAAACAGAGTTTTAATTCACAAAATCTAGAAGAAGAAAAGATAAATTAAAATTTAATGTCATTGTAAAGGATTTGATTTCAAATATCAAACTACTTAGACATCCATTTTATGGATTTGTTATGGATATTCATATCCCCCTTTTCTTTTCATATGATTTTGCTTACGATATCAACTGCGGTAGCATTATAAATTTTATCATTACTCTTGCTTGCATTGCAAAGAACTCGTATATTGGACATTTAAAGAAGTAAACGTCTTTCTTTGTAAAGTAGATAATTGAAAGTACCCAAAAATTTTCAGGAATATGCAGCAATCGCCAAACCTTCATTGTCGCAAATAACTCCATGTCATTACAAGTTGATAACAAGGAAATTTTTTTCAAACAAGAACTCATATGTCAATTTAAAGAAATTGTACGTCTTTGTACACTTTGTTGATTAAAAGGTAATTGCGTCATGACATTTAGTTGTTACTTAATCTCGCTTTATGAGACTTGTTATAGAATATTCAAAATTGTTTCGAGTATGCCAAGAGAGGTATTATTCTTCCCTCGAGTCTTGCACAATATTACAGTTTGATTACACAATAAATTAATGAGTTCCAGCATTGTCGATATGTCCGAGTGGTTAAGGAGACAGACTCGAAATCTGTTGGGCTTTGCCTGCGCAGGTTCGAATCCTGCTGTCGACGCTTGTCTTTTGGCTTTTAAATCTGTTGGGCTAGCTACTGGTAAATTCTTCTTTTTAAATTATCAAAAATTCAAGAATTGCTTTCTGACATGAGACGGCGTCGTTTAGCATGATTTTATATTAATTTCATTTGATTTAAGGCAAAAAGTTCGGTCTCACAATTCAACCGAAGTGCAAGACCAGAGGAGGAGAAAATGGCCACCGATTTGTGAACAGAAATAAATACCTTAAAAATTTGCAAATTATTTCATAACCATAATCTGTAAGAAATGGAAAGACAAACCCTAGTTTCGTCATCTTCATCAACCAGTGGAATTTCAATAATTTCTCCTCCACCAGAAGATGCTTGGATTACTACTTATCAAAAGCTATGCCCTCAGTGGCAATCTTTGTCTTCTTCTAATCAGGTTCTGCCCCTTCTTTTTATGCTCCATTTGCTTTGTTTATTTTTTGGCACAAAATATAACCATAAGATGTAATAAAATGCATGGAACCAATTGCCATAATAAAAATGGAATTTCAAGTATGAGCTACATGCTTGCTTTCTGCAGTGAATTTATATTTATGTAGATTATCTAATTCAATCTGGTTGCAGTTGTTAGGATTTCGGTTTGATTGGTAATTGGTAAACTCGTTTTCCTTTTGGGGAAAATTGTTTTGTATTTTCTTACAAATTGAGTGCAATTTTGTGACAACCTTCATAATGATATGTTTCTGCATTAATTGTTCGATGCTCATTTTGTAGAAGAACTGTGTAATGTGTTATTTAAGCTAATGCAGCTTTTTCTCCACGGCATCAAGTGAAATCATTGTAAAAATAGAAAGTTGATTAACTAAAAAGAGCCAAAATGCGAGTTGGTAAGCAGATTACTGCTATTTTAGTTTTTCATTATCCTGGACATATTAGTTACAGTTGCATATGTACTACATAGAAGTATGGAAATAAAATTTCTCAACGCCCATACTAGTTGAACAATCATTTTCTGTCAAAGAATTTGAGCCTGTTCTATAATGGTTACGTGGTGGTGTTCATGAGAATTATTTGCTTTAAACCCCCCTTCCAGCCACTACACACATGCACGAACGCACGCACGCGTGCGAGTGACGGTGGAATTGGAATTCCCCAAATCTTAATATTCTTCAATATTGCTGTAATCGCTTCTTTTAACGGGTCTCTGTCTGACAGACAGTGATCCCAATTGAAGTATCCAGAGTTAATCAGTTTGATGCTGCGAGGCTGGATATTGAAATGTCAGCTATGCTAAAAGAACAGTTGGTTAAAGTCTTTTCTTTGATGAAGGTAATATCATAACTTTTTAGCTAACCACGAAATGTTTCATATCTTTGGATTTTGAAGTCATTTTATTTGTGCGTTCCATTTTATGGGATTAGCCAGGAATGTTGTTTCAATATGAACCTGAACTCGATGCTTTTCTTGAATTTCTCATATGGAGATTTTCCATCTGGGTCGATAAGCCTACTCCTGGTAACGCTCTTATGAATTTGAGATATAGAGATGAACATGCAGTTGAAGCTAGAGGAAAAGGTTAGCAATTCGTGAAGTGTTATCTTTGCTATCAGTTAACTTATGATTATACAAAACCTTCATGTTATAATATGTAGAATCTAATTTTGGTTATTTATAAATTGTAAAATAATGCCCCAGTTAAGTGTTTAGACATGTTAGCGATTCATCTTAGTAAGTGATGACTGGAGATAATGTTCACAAGTCAATTACATTTTTAAAAAAATTTCCTTAAACAGCTTGTAAGTTATAAGAAATTGAGAGCCACAAGAACATATTCTATTTACTAGATACAATAATACGAGTTATCTTCCTTTGACTATGAGATATTTAATATAATTTGTGCAATGTGTTCTTGCAAATGATACGAAAGAAAAATCATTTTAGGAATATTTTTCTAACGACTCGAGTCTTTTTACCCAAGTCGTTAGGTCAAGTACTGTCCATTTTGGGTAGGCATCTGTCCACTTAAGTTGCCCAATTAGTACCAGAATTCAACTTAAGTCTCTCATTAGACAGAAATTTTGGGGTCGAATCTTGGGGACTAGAAATCTGTAAGGGGTTAAGTGAGCAGATGCTCACTTTTTTTGTAACGACCCGGGTCTCTATACCCTCGTTAGCTTACGTACTGTCCGCTTTGGATGGATATCTGCCCACTTAACCTCTCACGGTAACGGTTTGGGTATAAACACTCGGGTCGTTACAAAAAAAAAAAAAAAAACGCGTATTTTTGTAACGACCCGAGTCTCTATATCCAAACGGTTAGCTTACGTACTGTCCGCTTTCGGTGGGCATCCTCACGGATTTTTATCGCGTCTCTAGGATTCGAACCCAAGATCTCTGCCTAATGAGGATTCAACTTAAGTCTCTCGTTAGGTAGAGGTCTTGGGTTCGAATCCCCTCATTATGCAGAGGTCTTAGGTTCGAATCCTGGGGGACGCGATATAAATCCGTGAGGGGTTAAATGAGCAGATGTCCATCCAAAGTGGACAGTGCGTAAGTTAACGGTTTGGGTATAGAGACTCGGGTCGTTACAGTTTTAGAGAGGAATGGCAGCATGAACCCATTCTCTTAGAGCTCTTAGAGCAGGCTTATGTTACATGAGCTTAATGAAGGCGAAATCTCTAGTATAATTACCATTATAGGTGTTGCCGTTCCTCTATAACCTGCTTATAAGATTTGCTTGTGTATCAAAAGGTGATAGAGAAATTCAGAATTGGTCTTTTTCTCCCATATGGCCTTCTAAGATAATTATTCTTTTGCCATAATTCTCCTCAACTGTCAATACGTAGACGTGCTAATCCCTGCCTGGCTTTATTATCTCCCCTTGTGATACAAACAACATGTTGTTTATTAGGCTCTGGATCTCCTTTTTTTTCAATATCTTTGTTCCTTTTGCAGTCAGGACGGGGTTAGAGGGACCAGGGCTTACTATTTTTCAGAAGCTCTGGTACTGTATTGCTACAGTTGGTGGACAGTATATTTGGGCCCGTCTACAATCATTTTCTGCTTTTCGTAGATGGGGTGACACTGAGCAGGTATCTTTCTGCAAAAGGAAGTCCAGTTAAAATTCTCTCTCCCTTTCCATTGTTTGAGAACATAATGCATATACTGATATACATATAGTACACTTGTACATTTCATCCATATCTCTATGCATGTTAATTAGCACATAAAACGTACATAGGAGTGAGTTGAGTCACCATATTCTCTGTCTGCTTTCTTCAGAGATCACTGGCACGTCGGGCATGGTTTCTAATGCAGCGTATAGAAGGATTTTATAAAGCTGCATCATTTGGAAACCTACTCATATTTCTCTTGACAGGAAGGTATATTCTTTTTATGATCAAGACTCTATTCTTTATATATCTCGAGCACGTGTTTGCAAAATGAAACAGAGATTGATAAATTTGTAAAGGAAAGGACTGTTCTTTGAATGGTTGATGTCAGTAAATGTCAAATCCTTGCATGGACCTTCATGTAAAATTTACATTAAGTTTTTGAGGTTGATCAACAAGCTTTTGGTGCATGTTGAACTGGCATTTATATTTTTGCTGATGTTATATTTGAGTCGGAAATTCTCGGATGGTATGGCCTTGAATGGCTATGCGTTATGTTTAGATGTTTGTTTCATGCAATAATAATAAGAAACCATAAGTACTTAGTCCCTGTTGAATCTTTGCCTGCTATAGTCTATAAGTTATGTGTAGGTAGCTAAAACTAGCTGCTGCTATGACTTTGAGTGCATATATGAGATGCATTATAATAGAAGACACAAAAACAGGTTTTTCTCATGATTTGATTTGCTGCCATACGTCTAATGGATATGATTTTTTATGTGAAAGAATTGTTAGACTAGCTAGGATTGGAAACAAGGCTTTACCAATTTAATGGCTCTTCTCACAAGTGCAGGTATAGAAGTCTTATTGAGAGAGTATTGCGGGCAAGACTTGTGTATGGAAGTCCGAATATGAATCGAGCTGTTAGCTTTGAGTACATGAATCGTCAATTGGTGTGGAATGAATTTTCGGTAACTTCCTTGTACCTTATGGCATAAAGTAGCTGAGTTGGAAAACCTTCAACTATGTGTGCGTGCGTATACTTATTACACGTGTTTGTATGTGTTCACAAGCCTTCAAAAATGGAAGTCAAGTAGAAGTTTTTTTAACTCATTTTATATGCTCTGAACTATGTTGTAATGAATTAATGACGGGAGTGCACTTCTTTGGTTGTCACAGCCAACAATTAAGAGCTTTGTGCAAGACCCAGCTCCCTCATAAAGCGTTAATTTCATTGTATTTAGACCAATGACTGGTCATTCCTAATTTTAAGATGCAACTTCCTTTATTGTCTCTTCCCTCTTCTTCGGGGTAATTATAGCCTTTCTGACAACTTTAGGCACTAGCCAAATGGCAAACCTGAATGTGTGTTTTACTTTCGCTGATGAATGTAAGCTGAAGCTCGAGTTAGTGCAGGAAATGTTACTGTTGCTGCTTCCTCTTCTCAATTCATCTTCCGTTAAAAATTTTCTACGTCCCTTCTCAAAGGATAATTCTTCAAATTTGGAGGGTGATGAAGCTTTATGTCCCATCTGCCAGGCAACTCCAACCACCCCATTCGTAGCTCTACCATGTCATCACAGGTACTTTGTGGGCAATTTTTGTTTTAGATTTGCTCGCAAGGCTGTTCAGTGGGCCAGGATTTAACATGCCAAGCCTTGCGGGCATGGCTGCCCGGCCCATTTTTCGTACCCTTAAATAATGGCTAGCATTAAATGTTTTTTCTTAGAACTGATATGCTGATGTAAATCTTGCTGATAGGTACTGCTACTACTGTCTTCGAACAAGGTGTTCTGCAACTATGTCATTTCGGTGCTCCAAGTGTAGTGAGCCTGTCATTGCTATGCAACGACATTGGGGTTCTGTCGGAAACATTGTTACTCAGAAAGAATGATAGTTATATGATAAAGCTAAGGCAAGCTCAAGTTATCTATGTACAAAAATTGGCTGATTTTAGCATTATTATTTTATTAGGGAACGAGATCTTATTTTCCACTCCATCAAATGCATATCTTTCATATCTATATGGGAATTCGATTTTGTTGTTTTCAATGTGACCTTATATGGAGGTGTAAAGATTGTGAAACACAAATCGAAATTTATTCTTGGTAAAAATTTTAGCCAAGGATGCGGAAGCAATTGTTCTTCCTTGTGTCCTTATTTTTGCTATTAAAAATGGTACTTGTCATTAAGCCAATTATTAATGTAAATCAAACGTTATTCCTATCCACAAACTTGTAAATAATCAACCATTTCATTGCCTGGTCGGCGGAGTATGTGGACCAAAGTTGGTCATGCCTCCATCACGGTTGCTTTTAATCCTTTACATCACTCACGAGGGGACCCCACCCACCACCTTCGAAAGGCACCCCATTATATCCCAATAGCCATATCATCATGGTACATGTATTATCATCATTTACATTGTTTTTTACACTTTATCTCATGACAGTACATCATTGAACAGTTAAAAAAAATAAATAATTTTTTCTCAATCCCCTTTAACAACACATCAAATATCACACTATACGTACGCAACATTTTTGATAGCCATATTATTGTCCATTTTCTAAACACTCCTACAACACCATGTTAGTGACAGCTAGGATTGTCAAAATGATTGGATGTGAATGGATTTATTTTATGTTTACAATATTCCTTTATTCAATAATTGTTAATTTACAATTTATGAGTTTTCGGATAATAAGATGTTTAGAACGTTGAATTAAAGTGATATACAAAATAATGTTTATTGTCTTATTTAATTTTGTCCGTTCCCCTATACCTAAATGCACGAGTAAACATGTGGTATAAACATTCATGAATTTTCGAGTGACGATCAATTCTCAATGTTAGTTTTATTTTCTATTTTGTCATAACATGTCCAACTGGTCGATCGAATAAAGTTCTTGTAACATTATAAAATAAAACATATATATATTTTGGAAGAATCAATAGGAAAATAAAAAAGTTTAGGACAATAATTTGGGATAGAATTTCCACCTAGGATGGAGTATATTTATTCATTCCTTTTATCTTGTAAAATGGCAAAAAGCATATTCTATGGAAATAAACTCATGAATGGATTAAATAAATTTCAATATTATTATATTTGTGTGTTCTCTTACTCTATATATATGTGAAAGAAAGTTTTGTTTGTGTCATTAGAAAAACATAGTCCAATATTCTTGTCCAAGAAAATTTTACATTGTCCAATATTCTTGTCATCAAGAAAAATTTCTTGAGCTCTAATCATCAAAATGCCTGGAATTGCTTTCGGAAGATTTGACAATTCATTTAGCATTGGCTCATTGAAGGCCCATGTAGCTGAATTCATATCCACCTTGCTCTTCGTCTTTGCCGGAGTGGGCTCCACCATTGCTTATAGTTGGTACTATAACCACGTTCTTATTTTTCACAACCTATATATGCGTGCATGAAAACTGAAGTAAGTACGATATACGATATCCTGATATATTTTGATCGTTGATAAACAAGTTGACGGCGGACGCGGCCCTTGGTCCGGCGGGGCTGGTGGCGGTGGCTGTTTGCCATGGTTTCGCTCTGTTTGTAGCCGTTTCAGTTGGAGCCAACATTTTTGGCGGCCATGTAAACCCTGCAGTCACCTTTGGTTTGGCTCTCGGCGGCCAAATTACACTTCTTACAGGCCTCTTTTACTGGATTGCTCAACTTTTGGGCTCCATTGTGGCATGCTATTTGCTCATAGTCGTCACTGGAGGATTGGTAAGTTCAATTGTATTGAAAATGCAAAATTTACATGTTTAGTAATTTAGACTGGACACCGTTTTTAATAGTGAAGTCTCGAATTTTGTGGTCAGACTGGATCGATTAGTTCGATTCCTGACCAAATTATATGTGTTTCCATGCAGGCTATTCCAACTCATGGAGTTGGTGCAGGTGTTGGAGCCATTGAAGGAGTTGTTATGGATATTGTTATCACTTTTGCTTTAGTCTACACAGTGTATGCCACAGCAGCTGACCCAAAGAAGGGCTCATTGGGCACAACTGCCCCAATTGCCATTGGTTTCATTGTTGGTGCCAACATTTTGGCTGCTGGTCCATTTTCCGGTGGGTCGATGAACCCTGCCCGCTCCTTCGGACCGGCTGTGGCCAGTGGCGACTTCCCCGGCATCTGGATTTATTGGGTTGGACCCCTCATTGGTGGTGGCCTAGCCGGGCTCATCTACGCCAATGTGTTCATGTCCCACGAACACGCTCCCTAGCTACCGACTTCTAAATTAATTTGTACCTTTTCTTTTGGTAATAAAAGGAAGAAGAGGAAATTTTTGCTTTTCTTCCTTTATTTCATTATGGTTTCTTTGCTGTAAATCCATTTTCTGGTGTAACGTTGCTTTCTAAAATATCATTTGAATGACGGCTTTGGTCCCATTTTCTATAGATGCTCTTGGCACCTTCTTTTGATGCCTTCTTGACATCTTTTGGTTATTATCTGGTGTAAATCAACTTATTTCAATTTGTCTAGGAAAAAATTTACATGATCAATCTAGTGCAATCTTGATCTTTCTTTTTAGTTTTTGAATTAATTAAATATTTCAACCTTTTTTGACAAAAAAGAAGAGCAGACATCAGGATCCAAAGCAGAAATTTTGATACAGTGTCAAATAGTGGCAGTTTCATCTTCTGGGGGTTCTTTTCCATAAACCCAAGCATGCCCTTTCCATTCAGGAAGTCGCTGGATTACAACCTGCAAAAATGAGTTTGGTAGCTGAGATTTAAACTTCAGGTGGATTAGGACGAAGGATGGTTAAATATTGATTACAAAGGAAGAGATACGCGTGAGATGTTTTTCCATTATCGTGTCTAGAGCTTAATGCAACAAATATGCACCGAGTGGTGTAAATCAGTTGCGTGGGTATTTTTTTCAGAGGGTATTGTCATTCTTATTTTTTTTTTTCCCTATAATAGAGGTCCAAACTTGGTCAGAGTTAAGAAGCTCGGTTCACAGTACATCGCGCCTGTTTCACGACAAGCCAGGCTGGGCCGCCCCTGCCTACTTTTACAAATGTAAAGAATGATCGTTATGTAGAAATGATAGAAAAGGATTGTGAAAAGAGGAATGACGAACCAGGTCTCTTGAATCTGCATTGCCAACAGTGGTTTGACAAGCCAATCTCCAATTCTTCGGATTCTGCAATTGCAAAATGAAACAAACTAATGAGCCATTTAGCATGTGAATTGTTGGGCAGTATTGAGAAAGAAAAAGAGAACTCTATACGCGTTTTAGTTTTTCTCTCTCTGTCAGTACGAGGAGTCAATAGTTCCTTTCCTTTGACCACCTCAACATGGCATGTTCCGCAGGTTCCTCCTCCCCCACAATTTAGCTGAGGTCTAGCCTGAAACTCGAATACAGAACTCGATAAATTTGGATTGGCTACAAGAATCATTTACGCCACTGAAATAGAGTGGGGGCTCAGGAAAATTTACATATGGTCCTTACAATTCGACGTTGTTGTCCAACATTATGTCCCTAAGTTTCTATCCACCACAGGCTGTTCAATAATGCACGTCCCGTGTTCCATCTGGAAGCAAAGCAGACTAGGAAAATACACATGAAAATTGACACTGTCCCACTACAGTTACGGCTTTTGTTTATATGAGTAGGATTTTGAGATGTTCAATTGAACTGGACAAGTTTAAATATATAAGAGAGATACAAGAAACGTTTCTCAACTGTTTGTCCAATTCCGTCCAATTTGTCAAACATACCTTAATTACAGCAATCTTGTACATTAAAGGGATGTTTGATGTATTCGATTGTAAGAGTGCTAAACAAAACAAACTAGAGGACTACGTGAAATGTTTATTTCCTATTTTGTCCAATTCAGTATATCAAACCTATCTTAATGTCACGAAAAGGTTGTTGTTCATGAAGTCATGCTAACAAATACAAAATTTACTGCAGCCGCAGTCATTTCTTCTTCTGATACCGCAGTTTCCGGTTCACTTGGCGCACAATCCTAATAGTTGGGATTTTCCCACGGAAAAAACTGAGATTGTTAAAGCCCTTTAAAGTTCTGTGGGGGCGTTATTAGCGTTCTTGAAATTATGGGATGCTGAGAAAGGAGCTAAATTATGAGAGTTGATTTGAAGTATTCCCATTTTTTGGATGAAAAAAGTGCCCATTTTTTAAGATAGTTTGTGTCTATATGGATATTGGATTTTGCTTGGTTCTTTGATGAAAATTTGTGGTTCTTGTTCTTATCCTATGGCTGCTGATATGCTTGATAGTTTTTAGAGTATTTTCAACCGACTCTAGTCCAACCAAAATCACTCTTTATTCTTACCTTTTAATTAATATCTCTAATCCCATAAATAATAATAATAATAATATCTCTAATAAACTACATATTTCAATACTTTATTTATTTATTAATTTAATTCAGACATTATTAAATTTTAACTTTTTTTAATATTGTCATCAATTACGTCTCTGTCTCTCATAAAACTAGGTTAGCTACCTCTCATTTTGTTCTATAATTCTTTTTCTTCCTCGATCATTTGTGACGAGCAAGAATGGCTCATGCAGCTGCGACAGGATTTGAAAAAATAATTGATCGTAATTTTGAACATGTTCTTTCCATGACCCCTCTTAATTGAGATGAGCCACGAGATCCAACAGTTGGATTGAAGTGGTTAGCTGATTGTCATGCCTTTAGCAATGAGCAGTAGCATTCAATGACATAGTAAGACAATTCAGCAAGTACGAAGTAGTGCCATTAACTGGACAAGCAAGCATATACACTCAATTTCTTATTTCAAGGCAAGGCAAGAAAACCATTTCCATTTATAAGAACAATATCCCGGAGCAACTTACAGAGATAGAAATACATAGATGGAAAAAAATTATTTGCGCTCTTATCCTACTACAAGCTAGATTTTGCTGTTTTTGACAGTCAATACAAGAAAAATACGAAGAATGTGAAATCTCAGGATTCTATTCAAAACCCACTAAGCATTCCCAATACTGCCGACATTTTTCAATGACACCTCACAATACATAAATCAAGCGACGAATATCGCCGAATTTATCATCTAACTATTTCAATTCCCACATGCAGCAGCAGCAGCAACTAGTAACCATAACCTGATCAAAGCAATAATTGGAAATAATTTAGTACAAATTTTGATTTGTACTTGAAAAATTGGAATAATAAGAGAAGGCAACTACCTGAATTGTCCATGGGATTTCCAGCAGGCATGGGTTCAGGCTCCTTGATATCAACAACTACAGCATCAGATGTGAGGAAGGTCCTTGCCACGGACGCCGCATGCTCCAGGCAACACCTTACAACCTGCATCCCATGTGATTTTATGTTTCTTAAGGAACAGGGTTAACGTGCTAAATAACAAATTACTTGAACCATATTATATTAATTAAAATTCATACCATTTTATGTTTAGAAACAAGATGAAGCAGTAAAGGAACTTGCCTTTGTGGGGTCAATTATGCCAGCGGCCATTAGATCCTCGTATGTTCCAGTTGCGGCATTGTAACCATACTTGGGATTATCATTGGCCAACACCTAAACAAAGAACCCCATGTCAATTGAACATAATTCAGATAAAAACTCTAGAACGATTAATTTTGAACATAGCACGAAAGCAGTTGAGTCAAGCCTTACCTTCTCTATCACAACACTTCCATTTACCCCAGCATTCTTGGCTATTAACTTCATTGGATAACTCAATGCTCTCTTAACAATATCTGCTCCAACCTGCAGCCATTCCAATTAATCCTTGTTTAGCAATTATACAAAATCCAGTATCATATCTTCCCAAGATATAGCGAAGACCAAGAAAATATGCGCCTCCATTACCTTCTGCTCATCGTTATCTAGAGTATCCTTTATGGCATCAACTTTTGCTGCAAGCCGCAACAGGGTACACCCACCGCCAACCACAATACCTTCCTCAACAGCTGCCTGTAGCAACCAAGAATTATGAATTTATTTTAATGGATTGTCACAATGATCTACTATTATAAATTCAGAAAGAATTCCAAAGTCCAAATAGTAAGTCAGCATGAAAATTCACCTTTGTTGCATTGAGGGCATCTTCTACTCGCAGTTTCTTTTCTTTAAGCTCAGTTTCAGTTTGTGCACCTACCTGAAAATGCATGTACAGGGACGAGAATAGTAAAAAATAAAACTAAAAATAAAATCTTCTAGACCGCAGTAATTGATCACAACAATGCCAAACGTAACCTAGGAATCACAGATCACCTGAATAACAGCAACACCACCTGAGAGTTTTGCAATTCTTTCATTTAACTTTTCCTTCTCATAATCTTGTTCAGCACTCTGCATCACAGGCCAAGATTTTAGAATGTTTGATGCACAGAGGATTTAACTGAATAAAATGATATTAGGAAAGAAAAACAAAAAGCTAAATTGCCCTTGAACAAGATTTTAGAATGTTTGATGCGCAGAGGATTTAACTGAATAAATCATATGAGCAAAGAAAAAGCAAAAAAGCAAAATTGCACCTCGACGAGGTTTCTAATCTGGGCAACTCTTTTGTTTACTGCCTCTTGNAACAACTACAGCATCAGATGTGAGGAAGGTCCTTGCCACGGACGCCGCATGCTCCAGGCAACACCTTACAACCTGCATCCCATGTGATTTTATGTTTCTTAAGGAACAGGGTTAACGTGCTAAATAACAAATTACTTGAACCATATTATATTAATTAAAATTCATACCATTTTATGTTTAGAAACAAGATGAAGCAGTAAAGGAACTTGCCTTTGTGGGGTCAATTATGCCAGCGGCCATTAGATCCTCGTATGTTCCAGTTGCGGCATTGTAACCATACTTGGGATTATCATTGGCCAACACCTAAACAAAGAACCCCATGTCAATTGAACATAATTCAGATAAAAACTCTAGAACGATTAATTTTGAACATAGCACGAAAGCAGTTGAGTCAAGCCTTACCTTCTCTATCACAACACTTCCATTTACCCCAGCATTCTTGGCTATTAACTTCATTGGATAACTCAATGCTCTCTTAACAATATCTGCTCCAACCTGCAGCCATTCCAATTAATCCTTGTTTAGCAATTATACAAAATCCAGTATCATATCTTCCCAAGATATAGCGAAGACCAAGAAAATATGCGCCTCCATTACCTTCTGCTCATCGTTATCTAGAGTATCCTTTATGGCATCAACTTTTGCTGCAAGCCGCAACAGGGTACACCCACCGCCAACCACAATACCTTCCTCAACAGCTGCCTGTAGCAACCAAGAATTATGAATTTATTTTAATGGATTGTCACAATGATCTACTATTATAAATTCAGAAAGAATTCCAAAGTCCAAATAGTAAGTCAGCATGAAAATTCACCTTTGTTGCATTGAGGGCATCTTCTACTCGCAGTTTCTTTTCTTTAAGCTCAGTTTCAGTTTGTGCACCTACCTGAAAATGCATGTACAGGGACGAGAATAGTAAAAAATAAAACTAAAAATAAAATCTTCTAGACCGCAGTAATTGATCACAACAATGCCAAACGTAACCTAGGAATCACAGATCACCTGAATAACAGCAACACCACCTGAGAGTTTTGCAATTCTTTCATTTAACTTTTCCTTCTCATAATCTTGTTCAGCACTCTGCATCACAGGCCAAGATTTTAGAATGTTTGATGCACAGAGGATTTAACTGAATAAAATGATATTAGGAAAGAAAAACAAAAAGCTAAATTGCCCTTGAACAAGATTTTAGAATGTTTGATGCGCAGAGGATTTAACTGAATAAATCATATGAGCAAAGAAAAAGCAAAAAAGCAAAATTGCACCTCGACGAGGTTTCTAATCTGGGCAACTCTTTTGTTTACTGCCTCTTGTGTGCTCCCATCACCAACAATTGTTGTTGTATCCTTGGTTAGTACCACTTTGGCAGCAAGTCCCAATACCTCACTTCCAGCCGTGTCCAGGGATAAACCGACATCTTCCCTTATAACGGTACCTGAACACATTTCCAAGAATGTTATTGCAGGGTTAACTTACATTGTTGTGACAACACATATCTACAATCAGTTGATGAAAGACAACCTCCAGTGAGAATAGCAATGTCATCAAGGTATTGGCTTTTGCGTTCTCCAAACCCAGGGGCTTTGAGTGCAGCAATTTTCAAAGATCCCCTAAGCTTGTTCACGACGAGGGTTGCCAGAGCTTCCTGCTCAATGTCTTCTGCAATTATTAATACTGGATATCCTCCCCTGATAGCATCCTCCAAGATACTGACTAAATCCCTGGCATTTGTGATCTTTTTGTCAACCAGAAGAAGCTGCATAAAGAGCATTTGTCATTTTGGATAAAAGTAAGCCAATATCTTCAATCCAGCATCTATAATAGAAAGGATATTATCTCGAACATACATAACAGAAAAATCTTTTGAGATTAAAAATACCTTGCAATTGTCATATTCAACAGCCATCTTTTCACTATCTGTGACAAAGTACGGAGAAATATAACCACGGTCGAATTGCATGCCTTCGACGACATACAAACTGTTCTCGGAACTTCTCCCTTCTTCAAGAGTCACTACACCTTTTCTGCCCACTTTACTCATAGCTTCTGCAATCATATTTCCCACTTCATAATTGTTTCCGGCACTAACTGCAGCTACATCGGCTAGCTCACTGTCCTCAACCTGCATTTCAATCATGAGAAAAGTAATGAGTCCCACCAACATGAATTCAAAAATACCACCCACAAAATGCCAGATGAGAGTTGCCCTTGCTTCAAGGAATAAATACATACAAATCAACAATCTTGTAATCTGTACAGTAAGACAAGCAGATAGAAGATTCAAGTTTACCTCTTTTGACATTGACTTAAGCTCAGAGACCAGGGCTTTAGCTGTCCTCTCAATACCCCTTGTAATTTGAATAGGATTGGCACCCGCTGCCACAACCTGAACAAATCAGCACCAAAAAAGTCAACTCACAAACTCTCATTCAAACATAGAAAAATAGTGTATTTCGCAAGAGAATGCNTCAGTTTGTGCACCTACCTGAAAATGCATGTACAGGGACGAGAATAGTAAAAAATAAAACTAAAAATAAAATCTTCTAGACCGCAGTAATTGATCACAACAATGCCAAACGTAACCTAGGAATCACAGATCACCTGAATAACAGCAACACCACCTGAGAGTTTTGCAATTCTTTCATTTAACTTTTCCTTCTCATAATCTTGTTCAGCACTCTGCATCACAGGCCAAGATTTTAGAATGTTTGATGCACAGAGGATTTAACTGAATAAAATGATATTAGGAAAGAAAAACAAAAAGCTAAATTGCCCTTGAACAAGATTTTAGAATGTTTGATGCGCAGAGGATTTAACTGAATAAATCATATGAGCAAAGAAAAAGCAAAAAAGCAAAATTGCACCTCGACGAGGTTTCTAATCTGGGCAACTCTTTTGTTTACTGCCTCTTGTGTGCTCCCATCACCAACAATTGTTGTTGTATCCTTGGTTAGTACCACTTTGGCAGCAAGTCCCAATACCTCACTTCCAGCCGTGTCCAGGGATAAACCGACATCTTCCCTTATAACGGTACCTGAACACATTTCCAAGAATGTTATTGCAGGGTTAACTTACATTGTTGTGACAACACATATCTACAATCAGTTGATGAAAGACAACCTCCAGTGAGAATAGCAATGTCATCAAGGTATTGGCTTTTGCGTTCTCCAAACCCAGGGGCTTTGAGTGCAGCAATTTTCAAAGATCCCCTAAGCTTGTTCACGACGAGGGTTGCCAGAGCTTCCTGCTCAATGTCTTCTGCAATTATTAATACTGGATATCCTCCCCTGATAGCATCCTCCAAGATACTGACTAAATCCCTGGCATTTGTGATCTTTTTGTCAACCAGAAGAAGCTGCATAAAGAGCATTTGTCATTTTGGATAAAAGTAAGCCAATATCTTCAATCCAGCATCTATAATAGAAAGGATATTATCTCGAACATACATAACAGAAAAATCTTTTGAGATTAAAAATACCTTGCAATTGTCATATTCAACAGCCATCTTTTCACTATCTGTGACAAAGTACGGAGAAATATAACCACGGTCGAATTGCATGCCTTCGACGACATACAAACTGTTCTCGGAACTTCTCCCTTCTTCAAGAGTCACTACACCTTTTCTGCCCACTTTACTCATAGCTTCTGCAATCATATTTCCCACTTCATAATTGTTTCCGGCACTAACTGCAGCTACATCGGCTAGCTCACTGTCCTCAACCTGCATTTCAATCATGAGAAAAGTAATGAGTCCCACCAACATGAATTCAAAAATACCACCCACAAAATGCCAGATGAGAGTTGCCCTTGCTTCAAGGAATAAATACATACAAATCAACAATCTTGTAATCTGTACAGTAAGACAAGCAGATAGAAGATTCAAGTTTACCTCTTTTGACATTGACTTAAGCTCAGAGACCAGGGCTTTAGCTGTCCTCTCAATACCCCTTGTAATTTGAATAGGATTGGCACCCGCTGCCACAACCTGAACAAATCAGCACCAAAAAAGTCAACTCACAAACTCTCATTCAAACATAGAAAAATAGTGTATTTCGCAAGAGAATGCCCTTAATATGTACAACCTTAACACCTTCAGTGATGATACCCTGTGCAAGAACAACAGACGTAGTTGTCCCATCACCAGCCAAGTCATTTGTCTTTGAAGCAGCTTGCCTCACCAATTTAGCACCAATATTCTCCACTGGATCTTCCAATTCAACCTACAAAGAACATTTAGATTGCATTGAATTTGAAGTTAAAAATCAAAACCTTCAAAATAATCATATTGTATCATTCTTATATACGCTTTCAAATGGCCAGTATTATATACCTCTTTTGCTACAGTTACACCGTCATTAACAATTTTTGGAGAGCCATATTTGCTCTCGAGAACTACATTCCTTCCTTTTGGACCAAGGGTAACACCCACTAAATCTGCAAGCTTGTTAACACCAGCCTGAAATGGAATTGCAGCAAGAGTAAGGAATTGCATCATCACAAAACAGGAAAAGAACTCAAATGTGTTCTACGAAATGAGCCTATCTTGCCAATATAATGTGGAATAACTCACCTGTAGCTTCTTAATTGCAGAACCGTCCTTGTTAAAGTGCAACTCCTTGGCCATAGCCTGAACCTTAAGATTACACCTTTTCCGCAGAACTACATTATTACTCCTGACTCGAGATGCAGAGGACGATATGGAAGCAAACGAAGATAATGTCTGTGATGTGTTCGCCAATTTTTTATCTGCTATGTAGGCACTGATCGAAGCAATAGAACCAACAGAAGACAAGGTGGCAAAGGTCGAAGCCATATTCTATAGAAATCTGTAAGACAAGCATGAGCACCAAGCCTTGTGAGTGAGAAAAAAAAAAACCCCCCATTTCAAAAGAAATCCGAGATCTAATTGAAACGGTGCACAGAACAGAAGAAAAGAAAATTAAGGAAAAAAACATTTTTTATGCATACTCGTACAGAATTACAATCAAATTGAAAATTGTTTAACAAAAACACTAGGTAATGCCCAAGTTTTAGTTTTTGTTCTCCTTCACATTTTCTCATACTTCATTTTCTTTTTATTCCAACAATAGCCAAAAAAGGGAAAAAAAATCAAGAAATTCTTCACATTTCCATTCCATTTTCCATTCCGTTCATCAAATTCCAAAAACTGTGTTAAAATTCAGAATGTTAATCCTTTCAAATTTATCCAGACAACATTTTTTCTCTCCGCTAGCTATCTTCCATCGAACAATGCAATCATGAAAAAGAATGAGTCAATATAATAATGTATTGCAGTTAAATTAAAAAAAAAAAAAAAAAGTGAAGCGCTCAATTAATTCATTTCTAATGAGATTATACGTCTCAAACAAGTAAACTTGCGAATAAATATAGTAATTCAAAGAAGAAATATATTACTTGGCGAATTGCAAGAACCAGGGACTGAAGAATGGCAGAAAAGAGACTACTTGGTAAGGTAGAAGTTTGAGACATGTTAGGGTTTAAGAAGATAAGGTGCTTTGGGAGCTCCGGTAGGAAGGTTCTAGAATATCATCATTTTTCAGCTCTCCAAAAATAGAACAGCGAAATATATGGTGTGTTTGCAACCCACCGTAGTGCGGTGAGGTTTATTTCGACAGCGTTTTGATTGGTTTAAAAATCACAAACTTTAGGATTTTGACGGCTAGTCCTCTTTATCATTTTTAAATTATTTTTTGTTTTCGATTTTTCAAAACAGTGAAAACGAATTTTTAAAAACTAGTTACAAATTTACAAAGAAAACTGTCGTTTTGGGTGTTTTCAGTTACAATTAAACCAAAATCGCGTTTTGAGTGTTTTCAAAATAATTTTTCAAAATGTCAAAAAGAATATATTTTCAACAATATCAAAATCGACACTCAAAACACAAAATTCAAAATGAATTCAAAACACAAAGAGAACATTCCCTTACTTTTTGCCTTTTTTCACTTCAAAATACGTCTCCGAGTCTAAATTATGAGAAAAATGTACGGAATTATGCTCTTAGCAACGCCATCAATAAGAATAAAAAATTAATTAAAGCCATAGCATAAAAGGAACCTATTATGGAGAATCAATGATTTATCGACTAAGATAATATAAGAGACAAAATGGACCATCGTAATTCATTGAGCATTCTACCTCGCACAACACAAAAAATTCCATGGCCAAACATGCTCGAGAAATCTTCTATGTCCTGGGCCAATTTTAGCCCACGAAAGAATTAAAAACAAAAAACAAAAAAAAAAAAAAAACAATAATCTATTAATTTAAGATCAATTAAATGAATCATATAATTTGCATTTAAATGAATCTATTATTTAATAACGCGTAATTGTCATTTAGACCGTGCTCAATCAATGGGAAGGCATTATTGGTATCTTTCCAAAACCCTCGGAAATGACTTAGTCCCCGTTTGGCAAATTTTAATGGTTGAGACATTTTTTTTTTTGAAAAATATATGGTTAAAAGAGAAGAAAAAGTTTTGAAATTATGTGTAATAATATTTTATTAAAAAATCTGTGATTGATAAAAGTTGAGAAAAATGAATTGAAATCGGATTAAAATTGAAAAATTAATCGTTATTGTTGACTTTTATTAGACGAGTATATTTTCAATTTTAATAAGATTTTAATTTTACCAAACAAGCACGTAATTCCAGGCTTAATTGTCCCTGGCAGCTATTCATGATTATTTCTCTCCTTTTTCAACCCTAACAGAAATTCACAAAACGATTCTGGAAACACTCCGCCATTCCTGTGATCCGAAACCAGCCAAGATTCTTGTTCTTTCACGGAATTCAAACTCAATCGGGTAAGTGTACGCTTTTCCACGTACTCTTTTGAGTTCTGACCGTCTCAACTTATATACTTAAATCTGCAAGAGTAAGATGATAAAGTTTTGAAGGTGCGATTTTTTTTTAGCATAACGACTAATTTGTGAATCTGTGAATATCTAACTCTTGGCAAAGTAATGGAAGAATTATGTGGAGTGAATACTGTGAATAATGTGAGACATTTGTGAATTTGACTGGTACTGTTGAAAACCCGTGTAATTGTTAAATGGAATTGACTGTTCTTGCAAATTCCTGTTGCTTTAGTTAAATGAAACTGAATGAAATCACTGCTTCTTCCAATTTAAATTTATGCTCAAGTTAAATGTATCCGCTTTCACCGAAAGATTATGGTCTTTCAAATATAGTTTGTCTACTGAAATTGGAAACAAGGTTAAACGTAATATGGGCCATTAGGCATCCTACGGTAGTCACCTAATTTTTTTCTGCATTTTTTTTTTTTTGATGGAGAATTTTGCAATGAATGAAAAGGCTTTGAACCAGACTTCATTTTTTTCAGTTGCTAATTTTTTTAACAACAATCAGGTATGAATAATTAATTCATCCTGCTATGTAGTTAGATGGTAGAAGAAGTAATAACTGAAAGCAAAAGAAGCTATAATAAGAGGAGGAAAATGGTGGTCCGTTTGCGGCTGTCAAGGTTCGGATGTAGAAACAAGCCATTCTACCGAATCATGGCAGCTGATAGTAGATCTCCTAGAGATGGCAAGCATTTGGAAGTTTTGGGCTACTATAATCCCCTCCCTGGTATATCCTTCAACACACAATGACACAGGCATTGATATGGAATATATGTTTTAAAGCATTTGTATACTTACTGATGCGTGCAATTTTGTTTCTCTTTTTAAACTAACTGCATCTGTGAATTTTAGGGCCTTTTATCTGCTAATTGTTTCTAATTTATCTAACTATACAGGTCAAGATGACGGCAAAAGAATGGGTCTTAATTTTGACAGAATGAAGTAAGTGGTATAGAAATGATAATTCCGATTTCAGGTTGATTTTTATTGAAACTTTACTGTCATATAATAAAATCTATGTTTTTCACCGTGTTTTGATATTATATCGTTATGCACTGAGCAATGTAATGAGATGTCAGGTAAAACATTTGATATATGCATTCATCAACTGTAAGTTTGCAAGAGAAACTGTTATAGTAACTCATACATTATGATTGCATTTTGTTTGTAGAAACTTTGTGGAACCAATCTCTGAGTATGGATTCTCAAGGAATTCAACGAGAAAACTTAGTTTTATGCATATGTACTAATGCTAGATAATTCCGCCATCTTAAATTGTTGCTGAGGACTTCTAAGACGTTTTTCTGTTAAATTTATTTAATAACCAAAGAATGAAATCTGGATACTTCTTATCTTACCTATCAATTATAATTAACATCTGGCAAGGAATTTTAAATTCTTATTCTTAGACTGGTTTTGGTTTCTGTGAGGTAGAATTTTTAGGTCTCAACATTATCCACTCTGTAATCCCTCTTTTTCCAGCACCTTTCTGTAGTTACATTTGGGCTTTAGCACTCCTAGTAACATGAACTAGGTGTGAATGAGTCCATATGTTGAAAATGCTTTAACTTTTAAGTGCTCTTTACTAATTAGTAGTCCATCCAAACCTTGTAATCCTCAAATGATCTCACTAACCTACTGTGGTAGCGGCAGGAATACACACACTTTTAAGTGGTTCTTGCCACGTTGTCGGATTAAAAGATCTAGGCGAGACAACTAACACAAAATGCTTACGCCTATCTTACAAAGTAGTAATGTATTAGTGCACCCAAAGCATGCGAGGTGCTGCGTCTTTTTTCTTAGCTTATCGGTTATAACCAGGAAAAAAAATGTTTGTCTTCTTGGCTTGTGCTGCATTGGTTGTTCGTTACGTATATCAAATGTTTTACCTAATATTAATTTTTACGTATATATTCCCTAATTTAATTCTAAATTAAAGAATATTCACGCACATTCATTCAACTATGACCACCATTAAAACGTGTATTGCAAAATGATTATGACCTTATTTTCAATTAAACAAAAAGTGTGTGTGTGTGTGTGTGTGTGTGTGTGTGAGAGAGAGAGAGAGAGAGAGAGAGAGAGAGAGTTGACCCCCCAAAATCCACAACCCGCTCAAAAAAATTAAAATTAAAATTCAGCCGCAGTTCTTTCGTATAAAAATCCAAACTTTTCTCTCTTTTCATCCGCGCTTATTTTTTTCCTGTAAACTTTCTTTGCAATTCCCTTCTCTATTTGTTTACTAATTATTGTTTTATTTAGCTGCTGAGTAGCTGTAGTCATTTTGTCATTTTAATTGTGTGGAGAAATGGGTCTGTTGGATTTTTCTTTTTTTTTTTGTGGGGTTTGTTTCTGTTTGAGTGGATGCTATGATGTGTGCTAATTGAAGTTTAATGGGACTCGAGATATAGTTTAAATTGCAATAAAATAGCAGTATTTGAAATGCCGTGGAGATACTTGCGCAAAAGAAAATAAAATATTAACAAATATTGTTTGATGAAACGCCTGAGTGAAGGTCAACAGTGATAGTGGTGTAGTTTATTATTATTATTATTAAACATACTCAAAGCGCTAATAAATTCTTCTTGTCATTGCAGCCGTTGTTGAGTAGTGTTGTGAAAGGGATTGTAGATATTTGAAAGACGTGTGGATGGAGAGCGAGGAGGATCCAGTGAAGAAGGAACGTGTGGTGGAAGCGCGAGCTAGAAACATAAGTCACAATGTGAGGTGCACGGAGTGTGGCAGTCAGTCCATTGAAGACTCCCAAGCTGACATTGCCATCCTCCTTCGAAAGGTATATCGGTTAATAGTTCTTGTGCACGTTATACTTCCTCTCATTACTACTAAGAAAATCTTGTTACATTATTTTTGTATAGAGAGCTCTCATTTGATATGCTTCTTGTAAAATGCAAGTGTAAAAACTAAAATGCCCACATAAAGACAAACATTTACTGGATAGATTACATTTAGCGTCGTTTGATGGGCAAAGGTAGAAAGGAATTCGAATTCCATGTTAGTTGGAAAATAAAAACTCACCAAACTCATAGGAATTCGTTTTTCATGAAAACAAAGAAAATGCACCATGGAATTCGGTTTTCATTTTCACGTTGCAATCAAACGGTCAAAGTGGAATTCGTTTTCCTCGAATGTGACATTTTTCATGGAATTACATGCTATCAAACAGGGCCTTAGGGTTCGTTTGATTGGCAAAGGTGGAAAGACTTTTCAATTTCATGTAAATTGGAAAATTAAAATCGAAGTATCCCATGTGAATGCATTTTCCATGAAATTGGTAAAAACTAGCTTAAAGTGGTTGTACTTTGAAATTTGAACTTCATTTCCACTTTCGTATCAAACAGCCAAAGTAAAAATTGAATTCTTCGGATGCGACATTTTTCAAGGAGTTTAAAATAATCAAATGGACCCTTATGTGTTCGCACTTGTAATGAGGTCTCATATAACTACATGGATAATCTTTAGTAAGAGTTAAGCTAGATAGATGAACGAGTAATTTTATTAAGTGCACTAGCGTCCTTGATTTTGAATTAAGGATCTTTAGTTTTTCATCAGAAAGAATAAATGGAGCTGATTATTTAGGAGGTTGATCCGTGCATCTAGACAAAACATTTTAAACTAGAGTTTGTTTTTAGTACAGTGTATTCTTCTTATCATAGTTGCAATTCTAATTCTTAAGGTTTATTTCTTTTGGTGCTTATTGCACTTTCCTCTGATTGCTACCAACAAAATCTACTTAGTTTAAGTCTGCGTCATATGTCGTTTTTCTTAAATATCCTTTTTTTTACTTAATCTGTGCCCGCGTACAACACGGATGTGGGAACTGATATTTTCTTTGATTTCTGCTTAAGTTAATTCGGGATGAAATTCGGGATGGGAAATCTGATAAAGAGATCTACAATAAGCTCGGGGAAGAATATGGTGAGACGGTGCTTTATGAACCGAAATTTGATTTGCAGACAGCTGGTCTATGGTTATCACCGGTTAGTTAAAGAGGCCTGTCTAACTTACTCCTTGGTTGTATTCGTATTCTGGGAACTAACGACACACAAAGTTGAAATCTGGAAATAGCTTTTAGTTGCAGGTGTCGCTGGAGGAATGTGGGCATACAAAAAGCACAGGCAAAAGACTAATGTGCACATTATGGCTTTAAACCTAGTTAGAGGAGTCCCATTAACCCCGAGGGAGAAGGAAACAATGCTAGAGGTCCTCACACCACCACCTCCCGAAGGAGCTTCCTATTGGTGGAGAAGATTGCTTCGTTAATAATTCCACAATATGTTTTGCCCGTGTCCCCATTTATTTAGGTCATGATAATTGAATATCTAGTCAAACCGATAATAGAATTTGAAGAGTACGTGCCCAGGTCGGAGTTTGATTTCGTCTTGGTGAAAACTCTATTTGTATGCAACCTAAAAAATGAACGACGTTGTGTGGATGTGCATTGACTCTATTATAGTTGGAAAAATTCTTTTTTGCCCCCGCTAATGTGTCGTATGCACAAGTTACAGCTTAAAATTTAACTGCATTTCATCTCTTGTTAGTCGATAGAACTCTCTGAATAGACGTACATTTTTGCCCCCGCTAATGTGTTCAAAAAACAATTTTCGGAAAGTAATTGAAATTTGTCTTTAGGTTGAAAGAAAAATAATGAGTACAACATGGCAGAGTCAAGAAAAACACTGCTTCCTATTTGAGTATTAAAGTTATGGTGATCAAATATGAATAAATATGAAGATGGATTAAATTACTTGTATACACAAAGTGTACACCTCAATTGACATCCTTCCACGTGTTAAAAATTTGATAGTTGATTTGACAATGTGTTATCAAGATCGATGTATCAAAATGTGTCAACTCACATGGCACCTATGTACGTGTCGCATAGTCCATATGAAGATAAGTGTTCCAAAGATTGGTGTGGTCAGAAATAAAGTCACAGGCATCAGGCTGCCAAAGTGTGACTTTGAAAGCATCGCCTTCGCTGTAATTGGAGAGAGATTCACAATTTTGTGAAGGAGAATGGACTTCAAATTCCTCCATTGACAAAGGAAGAATGCTAGTGAGGAGGTGCCGGAACGCTGCCTAAGCAACGCAGGTGAGCTGCCCTGTTAACAGGTGGTTAACTTTTTGGCCTTTTTTTCGTGTCCATTTGTTCAAAAGGCGTTACTATCTATATATATATATATTTTTTGATGTTGCTAGATAGAAATACGAGAGGATTAAAATGATAATCAATTACAAACTCCAGATCGTCCAATTCTTTAAAGTGTTCTTAGTTCTTAAAGGTTCTTCATCTTTGCTTGGTGATTAACCTTCAAGATTTGATTAATCCTCCGAGGTATTTGTCGGTGTATTTTAAGCAATCTCAAGGAAAAGAGGGGACTTTTCGGACATGCGTGTTTAACCTCTAATTCTGGGTTTATTCTTTCCTTTTTGTGATTTTATTTGATCTCCATTTCTTCTGTTTGATCTTCTCTTATTTTGACGATATATTTTCGGACTCCGAGATTTTCCGAAGCGTCCATTTCATATCTTTTGGTCTAGCCCCGATTATATGAAGAAATTGAATATATTTTAGAAAGATACTGATCGTTTCATATACTTCCGTTCTTCTAGCTCAATCCAATTCTTCCGCTGGTGGAAATGGATCAAGAACATGAACATGGAAGGAGGGGAAGCGATTACAGGTTTATTAGATGGAAGCGAGGAATATAATCGCTCGTGTATGAAGATAATGGGGAATAGAATGTGTTAGTTAATGAATATATTTCAAAGTTACATATTGAAGTATAGACCAAATATACAAGAATTTATGTTACTTCTAATTGACTTTTTAATATGAAACTTTGAGCCTAAATATAATATCAGAACTCATTAAATTCAAACGAACAATTTGATTCCATTAAAATTCAAAACAAGCATGCGAACTTCAAATTGATCTGCTCAAACGAGTCGTCGTCTTACGAAGACATATTAAAGGATACATTTCACATCGATTAAATATCAAAATAGAGATATTGATATATAAGGATTTGGACAACGAGGTTAATCTTCTATAACTCCAGACGTTAATAGAAAATGCTTATTACTTTTATCTGGTTACTTCTCGTAAACTAAGTTATCGGGAATAATGCATCATTAGGTCCTTCGAAGCTCTGAGAAAAGAAAGGCTTAATATAAATTTTCAGTGCATTTCATAATGAAAATTTAAGGTCGACTAATGAAAATCAAAAATCATCTGAGACTAATTTTGTGTTTATTTTCAAGAAAGAAAAGGGGTTTCCTGTACTTGTATTTGGGAGGATTAGTGATTTATTTTTAGGCCTTTTGGATGCTGTTCAAAGTAAAATAAGCTGCATCAATCTTTGATTGGGACAGGTATTCTTATTTGAGAAATGCTAATTAACATAATATTGTAAAATCAAATTCTATGTTATATAGGCCATCTCGTTTTGCATTTTTTTTTTTGGATTTTTAGGAATTTTTTTTACCGTTTTATTCAAATTCATGGGACCCACTGTGAAAGAAAGGGTCAACAATTTCGGCTTAACGGATACAAAACCAATTAAAATTTGGCTAAAAATCTGGGGCAAGGTCATATTGACCCGGTATACCAACACAGCCCTACCCCACACGGTCTCCCCAATGCAACGTATTTGATACACAATATTGGTACGAAAAGAGACCACCACGAGATATTCAAGATCTCGTTTTCCCTCGCATAATCTATAACTCTTTTAGTAGAAAAACAACAATAGATTTATAATCTGAAAGCACTCAAATTAGTTGCAATCGTAGGACAGAAAAAAACAAAATTCTTGAATTAATAGTGCGCAGCACTCATCGGAAGAGCAGAGGCTACTTCCTGCTCCTTTAGCTTACATTTAATTTTGTATATACTGTTTCCCATAAAACATAAATATTTGATTCCCAAACTATGAAATGCGAGGATAAAATAATGACCAGAAATGTCTTGAGAAAATAGAAAATACATCCTAAGCAATGGCGAAATTTGAAGTTACATTTACGTTCAGGATGATACGAAAAGTAGCTTCAGGATGAAGTTTTCTCGGGAAAAGTTTGTGATTTACTTACGAATTCTCTTCAAGGTACAAGGAGTGAGAGGCTGCAAGAAGAGCAGCCCCAATTCCCGAACCATCATTGGAGTGCTCGACTACAATGCTTGATGCAGTTTCCTCCCCGAGTAACTCCCTCAATGTGTTCTCTAAGCACTTCCTGTATTCAGTGTAGTGCTCATACAGTCCACCGTCCATGGCTATGACAGTCCTCTGGGGTCCACCTTCCCTCAAAGTATCTCGTCCCATTTTCTTTAGGACGCCCAGAACCCCAGCAGCTGCAAGTCTGGCCCCTCGGGTGGCAACAATGTTGCAGAGATCAATGACAACTCTCCTAGTTTTCAGGGTGGAATTAGATATCTGAGGTAGAAGACAAGCGAAAAACATTATGAATGTGCATGTGAAGAAGACATAAAATGTATATTATGCAAAGAAATCAACAATTTATTCTGCAAAGTGCTCAAGAGTTCGCTTAAGCTCCTTGACCACTCAAATTTTTATCCAACTGCGGAACGATTTACTAAGACCCTAGTTAGACGTTGTAACTAGAAAATATATAACAGCTAAGCCACAATACTACCAGGCGTTCAACCAGGAATCAAAAATTCAATTTAAATTATGGCCTCCAAGTTTCATCATAAGCTAAAAAGGTAGAAAAAAAATGGAACAATTAGATGCAATTAACAAAAAGGCAGTGATTTATTAAGGACATAAAATATACCTCTAGTATATCCTTCAGTTTGTTGTTCACCACCCTAAGATCAGAGGACATGTCATGATGCATCGCTGACATTTCCGGCGTCCTGCATAATTATATAGTTTCAGATTTAACTTATTTCAAGAGTATCAATTCCATAGAGATATAACATGTAAATATGGGAAACGCAAAATCTGAAAAACAAATCAAAGCGAGTTCATGCATGAAAAGGATAGCTGACAGGAGAATACGTCTGTGTAAGGCCTTTAAACAGAAACCAATATCAAGATTATACAATGATAGCACGTTTGTGTATTTGCTGTACATTACTGAACAAGATTAAAAACGGAAAAAAATAAAAATAAAATAAAAAGAAGCAAAAATCCTGTCCGTTATCTTGTATAGTAGAGTCTGATAACGTACTAACATCCTCTGGGAATGAAATCAATCCATCGGATGCGAAGGTGGATGGATGCCTATGGTGTAGTGCAGGCAATGATTTGCACTAACCTTCTAAAGGCAAATTGTATCTTGAGTTCTTGTTGCATTAGCAGCCTCATTTTTTCCTCTTCGTTTATTTCCATTTTTGGTTCCACGGATCAAAGAAAAATATCATGAAATGATGATGGGTAATTCTTCAAGCTTCAGTTTAGCCCCAGTGATGAAAAAACCATTTAATAAATGTTTCTAGAAATCCATCCCAGATTATACATATATATATTTTATTTTTTTGTTTTGTTTTGTTTTGTAAGAATATATTGAAAGCGTTGCCCATATACTAATGTATAAGTGAACAAACATAGTGCGAAATGAATTAATCACATCATCAATATTAGGCCAAAAACACTGATTCCACAAAGCACTTCAAACTGGATGGCATCTGACTTGAAGTATGTTAGCAAGTGTTTATAAACATGTATGTTAGCTCTTGCTAAAAGTCAAAACAACTTTTTATCCACATATTTGATGGGACCCACAAGTACTACCCATTTTTCCACCACTAATTTTTATTTCTTTATATATACTTGCCAAACATAGGCTCGGTGGATGCATGTTATTTTCAAAATCTATCATCTTACTACAATTAAAGTCAGAGTCTTTAGGGTACCTCAATATGAAAGGAATTTTAAGTTTGGGCGGGACCTCGTCCCCAAAGAAAGCAGCTTCTTCAGCCATCTTAAGTAGAACTCTGCGTAAAATTTCTCCCAAGTACATGCCAGAAGTTATCTTCTCAAATATCTGAAATATAACACCATCAGTTGAATAGAGTATATATTCTTGTCCGGGGTAAACACATTGCAAATTTTAAAGGGTGGTGAGGCATTTGAGGATTGGACTTGTACATCATCGTACAGCAATCTGATTAAAGTGAGTCCCAACTGAAAACTACAAATGAAATAGCTTATGCATGGGGAAGTTATCACCTGTTCACCAGGATTTAAACTTTCAACATCCAATGCATGGTCGAACTCCGTCAATGGAAGATGGGACGACCTAAAGTTACCCCATTCCATATTGATAACCTGCATTAAAAAGATCAAGGCTTCAATACTTATGACTTTTTATATCCCAAGTATCAACCATCTCGTAATAGCAAAAGCAGAACGTCAATTACAGTTGTACCCAGGTACAGCAAATGTTATAAACCGAGCCGGGCCTTGATCTGGGAAAGGTGAAGTGTCGATGGCCAAAGGGTTTAACTGGGATTGAGCCCAAGTTAAACCCAGATGCGAAAAATAATAAATTAATCAAATGAATATGTAAATATGCCAAAAAAAGTTCACAAACAAAAGTTCAATATTACAATAAAAACAAAAACCAAGCATTAAAGTTTTATGACATGATAAAACATCTTGATGTATGTGAAGGCTCAATCACTCCTCAACCAGAAATTTCTTTTAACAAAAAATGGAATGGAAAAACCCAGTCAACCCATGATCAGTTCTCTAGTTCCCTGTTGAACTGGCCGATTGACCAGTATTCATTCCAAATTATAAATGAACAGATTTAGAATATATCTGCACCAGTTTCTGGTTTTCCGGTTGAATTAATAAGACTTGATACCATAGAACTAAAGCAAATACAGTAAAGTCTCTGTAAAATAATAATGTTGGGATCGAGAAAATTATTAATGAAAGAGCTTATTAATTTATGGATAAATAAATAATTTATCAATTTATCTACAAATAACGTTAAGTCTACAAAAATGTGATGGATGTCAAGCACCTCTTGAATTCTCCTAGTGACAATTATACAATAATGAAACAGCATACTAATGATGAGATTATTCAAGGGGGACATATTAATGCATAACAAGAATTATTATGATTTAGATGATAGTTGTGTTTTACCAACTATTTCTGAAAAAAAAAAAAATCGCCTTTCAATCATTGTAACCTCAAATAGTTACTTTCTACATAATGAAATAAAATACACACACACACACACCAAATGTGGTATATGCATTGCAAAAAATTAAGGATCAAGTTGAGTTCGGTTTGATTACAAAGAAAAAGTAAGAAACTTTATATGCATACTTTTAGGGAAAAAAAATTGAATAGAAAAAATAGTTGTTAAAAGTAAAAAATTCATCAATATATTATATAAAATTTTACTTATTTAACACATTATTTTATATTTGCGTATGTTCTTAGAGGGTTATAAATAAATTTATTATCTTATGCATTTACTGGCCTTACTTAAGCGGGATTATTAATTTATCGAATATTCACTTATTGAGGTTTTACTGTAATCGGCTATTTAAAAATTTGCTGACCATGTCTCCAGATCTAGGCAGCGGACCATGCCACTTTGGAATTGCTTGAGCACGCTCCACATATGCTGCATTGGTTCCAGTACCCAATATCACTGCAACAGAAACATCCTTATTGGTGTATCTGCCTCCAGCCAATGTTCCAATTGTATCATTAACCTAGCAAAAAAATTGGCATGTACATATGAAAACTAAAAAATAATTTGATATTCATATAAGATGGTAAAATTGAAAAAACACAGATTTACAAATATGGGATCCTTGTAACTTTTATTAATAGATTGCATTCATCAGCAGACAACAGACAGAGCATGTTTGGCTAAGCTTAAAACTTTTACGCAACTTTGTTGTCAAACATGTCTGAGATTTTTCAAAAATGTTACTTCTCTTATAATTTTTAGTTTTTTTGACAGCAAAATCTTTACTTAATAAATAAAGTCAGTTTTTCAAGCTCAGGGAAACGTGCTAAGACTTACCAGAGCTGCCACCCGCATGTCAACACCTTTTCTTTGTAAGGCTTTCGTCAGTTCAGCCACCACATCTTGGCCAACCTATGACAATAGAATTATAAGGATTGAAACATGAGGTTTGCACCACTTTGGATTCGAATGATGAATTTTGTATATGAACTGAGAAATCATCCCAAGGATGAACATTCAAGGTAATGCATATAGGTTCACGCACTCAATAGAAGCAGGTCTTTTTTGGCATTATTCTACCAGCTAAATTCAATACTTCTTACAGAGGTACAGTTCCACAGAGACAAACTGGTATTTCATATAAATACGTGGAGAAGAGCAGATGTAAACTTCAGAGCATAACGGCATTAAAACATTAGGTTGTTCTCCGTGAAGGAAAAAGAAAGTCGAGAGTATAGATCCATTTTTGGAGTAAATACACATCATCTGACTGAGATATCCATTTGGAAATGAGAATGACCATAAGATATACTACTGGGAGAGGATCGAGGTTGAATTTCTTTAGCAAATTAAAAAAAGAATTATTGCTTGATAGGCAGCATAGTGAGTAAACTCTATGACAATAAATCAGACATTGAGTATAATTCAGTGAGATTAAGAAATAATATTTGGAAATTCAAAGTATCAAGTAAAACTACTGAAAAAGGAGAAAATTTTGCACAGAAGATTCTACAAAATTCCATATTTTTAATGGCTGCAATTACAGGCTAGCATGGAACTAATTCTAACTAAAGAACTAATGTAATTAAATAAGCAAGAAAGAAATTACCGCATCATCAATAGAGAAGCCCTTTGTCCACCTGATAAGAGTACCAGAATTTATTGAAGTTTGCATCACAGGAAACGAGAAAGTGAAGCCTAGTTCCCTCTGCCTACCCGGAGGTTGCTGAAACCTTTGTTCCTCTTCAGCAACAAAATTTGCAAGTTTTTCCGCTATATAATCGAAAAGTGCCTGAAATCAAAATGTTCTAAAAAAAATTCAGAATCGTGTATATGGACCAAATAACAAAAGGAATAACAAAAAAGGATCATTTGCTTACATCTGAAGAATGACTCATCAGAGCTGGGGGTATTGATGCCTCGGCGAATTCCTGATGAACAATACCGACTTCTTTACCTCCCAATTGCACTCGCAACACACGGAAATTTGTTCCACCAAGATCCAATGCATAAAAAACTCCTTCCTCGTCACTGAGAAAAGGGAAAAGCCAGTGTTCATTTAAAAAAATACACAGATTCAAGATAAAATCAAAAACCCAATAGAATTACAAAAGAATGGATTTCTAAATTTATGAATGCTCCACCAGCATTACAATCTTCAGATTCTTATCGTTATTCTTGATTTCTAGAAAAGTGAATCTTTAACCTAGACATCTAGAACAGCCCACGTGCCTGACAATGCATGAATTCTATTTCCATATCCTGAAGGGAGAGAGTAAGAAATGATTTGTGTCTGAAGCAAATAAAAAAGAGATTGAAATAATTAGAGATGAGTTCTCTCAAATCCACACCATATTTCGGGCATTAACACGAAAAGGTTGAACTTTTAAGGTGGAATTCAATCTCTATAAATTATGTAAGTCAGAATTATACCCAGTAGGGAGGTTATCTACGTAGCTAATGAGCATCTTGAGCTTGCTCCCGCCCTCCGATGCCAATCCGGCGTGCATCTCCACCGTCAAGGCATCGGCCACCTGCTTAAGCTTCACCTCTGGAGCCCCACACTTCTCTTCAAATTCCTTCACAATCGCCATAGCCTTCGCCCACTCCCCGGAGCTCTTCATCCGCTGCCTAACAATATACGCAGCCACTCCCACCGCCGCCGCGGCCCCTATCACCGCCGCCGCAACAGCCAATTTCCCCGTCCCCTCCTTCATCTTCTCTATCCTTTTCTTCTCGAAAATTGCGGGAAAAAATTTGCCGACACAGAAATGGATTAAAGGGATCAGAGAATTGGTAAAATTGAAGAGAGAGAGTCCGAGAAAATGGGTGAAAACTATAAGCGGAGAAGATTTTGACTAGGCTGAAAAAATGGAAAGAGGATCTTCAGATCTTGTCCTGTACATACAGATCGTAGGTTGTTTGTTGGTTTGTTCGATTCATCAATTGTTGCTTACTTTTGAGAGCGCAGCTCAGATGCCGGTGCAATTTTTTATTTCTTTCCCTTTTGTTAACTCTACCAGCGCAATTTTGAACTAAAAATCTCAACAAAAAATCTGTATAATCTCAAATTTCATCATAATTACTTAAAAGGTAGTTTCACTTTCTTTTGTTCTTACCGAAACATGATTTTAAACCTCGCACAAATATAGAAAGAACTGAAAGTGTGGATGCCTTCAGTGCACAGAATTTGAAGTTTTTGATACGGTAAAGTATATAAATAATAACGTCGCAATCGAAAAAGTTGATAATTTCTCGAAAAATGATTAATTTATTAGTATATCAATAGATATAAAAATTTATCTTCAGGCGTGCTATAAAAATGTAATTAATGTCCGTCACTTCTTGAATTATTCTAGTGAAAATTATGCATAACATATGAACGAAGAGATTATTCCAAGGGTATTGATACGTGTATCTAAAATTTGTATAATTTAGATCATGTATGTATTTTACCAATTATTTTTTCAAAATAAATTTTTCAAGTATCGTAATTTCAAAAGTTACTTTTTACCAAGTGAAAAAATATAAATACCAAATATGGAATATGAATTACAATAAATTTAGGATGGAATTGAGTTCAATTTGATTAATACAAATAAAAAATACCCAACTTTATTTGCATATTTTAAGGGGGGGGGGGGGG